>MCJB01016613.1:0-38231 GCA_002018475.1 Nicotiana obtusifolia
TCGTGATCGGTTCGTTCTGTCCGGTTACCGCTTGAGGGGTAGTGCGCTCTGCCCGGTCTGGGCTTCGGGTGCGACTTTGGAGTTGAGCTATAGCCACTTGTTGAGCCTGCAACATATCAAATATCACTTTAAGGCTAATTTCGCCCTCCCCGCTTTGCCGAATTCTTGAATGCTTCTCCCCTCGGACACTACGTACTGAGCCTGATACTTGGGCGGCTTCGACTGCTACATGGGAGTTAATGTCGGCCGGGATTTCATGTCCGACCAAGTTGGCATTCTCTTCTTGTTCGTTAGCCTCGTTTCTGGGAGGGGGTATTTGAGCCATGCTTTCACAGAGAAACTTTCACAGAGACAACCGCAGAATTCAACCTTCGTTGTTTGGAAGAGATTTACTAATATCCTTAGCCCCACGGTGGGCGCCAAACTGTTTTACCCTAATAATTAGGTAACAATTGAATTTATAGTAGGGTTAAGGATCCGTGAATTCTTCCGCTGTCAAATGAAGGCGAAATTCGTATGTTTAAAATGGATATAACAATAGAGCGATTAAACTGTAATTCAGTAAGAGATTATAGGAAGAAAGCAATAGAGAAACTGATGAGGAACATGTATGTTTTTCTTTTCCAGCCAAAAAAAGGTGCCCAAAAAAAAGGAGGTACCTTCTACCCTTATAAGCTAATCTTCCCGCCTGGGGAAGACTAAAATTTCTGTATTTAACTTACATAGATAAGTGCAAACATCACATGAATAAGTGCAAAAGGTCGCAATAAAGGCTGTAAACAGATTACTAGGAAGGTCTTATTTATTATGAGATTTAATATACTTAATACTTCTGGATGACGGCCCGAACATCTTGAGAAGGCATAGGCATAATATCTTGTCCGAAGGCGGAGTGCAAAGGACTGGGACCGATCCTCGGTCACGCGATCCTTTCTGACCGACCGAGCCGATTCCAACTTTAGTATTTGACTTCGTGACTTCGGCCCAATTAATTCGATTTCAATAGTTTTTGACCCGATACAAGTATATCCAAATATGTTCATATATTTTGAGATTTTATATTTAAATAATCTTTTTATCTTTTATATTTAAATAATCCACAATGTAATCATATGAGTTTTGAAAGTCGTGTTTAGGGGGAGAAATTTACATGATAAGTGTTAGTGTATCACTTGTGTATGCCTCTTCGAGAGGTTGTTCTTTCGATAATTTATACTCTCTTTTATATAGTGGATTGCTCATCTCCGTCGTGAACGTAGGGTAATTAACCGAACCATGTTAAATGTTTGTGTCTTTTTTGGTATATATTTGTTTTGTTGTCTAATTTATCGTTATTCAAGGTTTGTTTTACTAGCTTTCGCATGACACCTAATTATTTCAACCCTAACATATATTACTTCTTCTATAATTTAGAAGTTTTGAACTTTATACTGATTTTAATTCTCATGTCTATTAAATGGACCCTTATATATCCAACATTATGTCCTTAAATTTCAATTGGACCCTTATGAAATGAAGGGAGTGTTTACTACTTATAAGAGAAACAACGAAAATAATTCATGCACCTAAAGTGAAGACATATTTCTTCTTAATCTTATCCATTCTAGAAATATACCTACCCTCTCCCCAATTTAATGGAAGAGAAAAGTCAAGAGTCTACAGCTTTCCTTGCTTTTCCTTCAATTATACTTTCTAAAAAAAATAGTGCGTAATTTTCAGTCACAAAATAACCCAAACTCGAGGATATCGACCTTCTAATCATGCATGGAGACTTAATCAAAGTGACCATAATAAGACGTGACCCCAACTAATAGTTGACGTGCCCAACTCATAACTACATGCTCTTTACTCGTTTATTTATTGGCAACCATAAACTCTTACTGAAAATAAATAATAGAAAGAGAGAAAAGAAGAGGAAAATTTGATTTGTTATATAGTTCAACCAAATACTATTGATTAAAAAGTAAAAATAAGAAATGATGATATTAAGAATTATAAAAAGAAAATTGACAACTTAGGTGAAATAAGCATTTATAACATTTAATTGAGATAATAGGAGAATGTTATAGCTTAAAGTTAAACAACCATTTTAGATGTACTCTTTAGAATTAAAATAATTCGTGTTGCCTGGGAAAGAATATTCCTTTATACTAACGTCCTAAGTCCGAATCTCCGCATTCTTAGGGGATATTCCCTGTCAATAATTGGTCTCTTTTTAACAAAACCTAGTAGTCTTATCCGCACGATACAATCAATATTAAAAACATTAATTAAATTAAATTGTGGTCGGACTTATTTGAATATATTAGAACGTATTGCTTTAATAAATTTTAATTTTTTGTTATTTGTAAATATGCTATACCCAATAATAAAATTTCTATTAAATTAAAGAGACTTATATAGTCATTGAATAACTTTTTTGTTCTATATTTTTCTTTCTTCTATTATCCAATGTTTAGTATTTTTAAATTATTAATAGAAATTTTTATTAGCATATCACTTTATTTAATATTATTATCTAAATTGTAATATAAGAGAAGATATATATTTTTTGTTAATCTTGAAATATTTTTTATTTTAAATTTTGTTCTGTTTATCTAAATTTTAATGAATAAAATCTCAATTAAATTAAAGGGACTTATACAGTCATTAAATTACTTTTTTGTTATGTATTTTTTTAATTATATTATCCAATATTTATTATAATTGCATTATTAGAAGAAATTTTTATTAGCACATTACTTTGTATAATAATTTTGTCCACTACTTTTTTTGTAATATAATTGAAAATATATATTTTATTACTCTTGAACTATTTTTTCATTTTAAAAATTCTAATATTCTCAATAAAATTTTCTGAATTTTAATGAATAAAATCTCTATTAAATTAAAGAGAGTTATATAGCCATTGAATAACTTTTTTGTTCTATATTTTTCTTTATTATACTTATCAAATGTTTAGTAGTTTTACATTGTAAATAGAAAATTTTATTAGCATATTAATTTATTTAATATTTTGTCTACTACTTTCTTTTTGTAATATAATAGAAGATATATATTTTATTACTCTTAAAATATTTTTTAATTTTAAATTTTATCCTATTGATCAATAATATTATCTGAATTTTAATGAATAAAATTTCTATTAAATTAAGAGATAACTTTTTTGTTTTGTATTTTTCTTTATTATATTATTCAATATTTAAAATTCTTGTATTGTTAATAAAATTTTTTAATTAGAATATTACTTTATTTAATATTTTTGTCTACTAATTTTTTCTTATAATATTTTTGTGTACAACTTTAAATTTTATCCTATTGTTCTCAATAATATTATCTTAATTTTAATAAATAAAATCTCTATTAAATAATTGAGACTTTTATAGGCATCGAATAATATGCTTGTTCGGTATTTTTATTTATTATATTATCCAATATTTAGTATTATTGCATTGTTAACTGAAACTTTTATTAGAATATTATTTTATTTAAATTTTTGTATGCTACTTTCTTTTTACAAAATAATAGAAGATATATATTTTTAATTTTTAATTTTATTCTATTATTCTAAATTATATTTTCTAAATAAATAAATTTTTATTTTAAAAAGAAAAACAAAGAAATTTTGAATTGGCAGTTTTATATTTTGTAACTCCAATTTGAAACTACTCTCCTATTTGAATGCATGATTTTTTTTAATTTTTATTTTTTATTATAAAATATTTTATTTATTATTTTATAGATATTTAAATTTAAAAACAATAACCAATAACTAATTATTAACTACGTATGCCATGTGGCTTTTTTCTAGGCTGCCACTTGGCTTAAGAAGAAGGCTTCCTCTGCTTTTAATAATATATAAAAGATTTTTCAATAATATTTTCTGAATAAATAAACTTTTTATTTTAAAATAATTTAAAAACTATAACTGAAAACTACTCTCCAATTTGAATGGAAAGTTTTTTATTTTTTAGTTTTCGTATATTATTATAAAATATTTTATTTTATAGATATTAAAATTTTTTTAAAAAAATTCAATATCTAATTATTAATTACTTATGTCATGTGATTTTTTCTAGGCTGCCACTTGGCTTAAGTAGAGGGTTTTTCCTCTCATTTTAATAATCTATAGATTCTATAAATTGACCTTATAAAAATAAAAATAGTTTTAGAGAAATCACTTCAGATTTATTAAATGGTAATTTGGTGAAAATAAAAGTTAATATATTATTAACATGTTAAAATCTATCAATAATATAATTATTTTTAACTTTTGGCCTGGCAGCCAAAAATAATTATGGGCGGTAGTCTAAATATACAAAATATACACACTAATTTTATCTATCTATCTATCTATCTATCTATCCATCCATCTATGAATATATATTCTACATCTATATTATACAAAAAGCACGAATACCCTTAGAGAAATGTCGTTCGTCTTTTATACCCTTTAAAAATTGAGTTCACACCGGAGGAAATAGTCATTTTATTATTTTCTTAATTGTCATGACTCAATTCTTCTATAGGCCGTGATGGCGCCCAACTCCATCGCTAGACAAGTCAACAGTGAACTAACCACATAATTCTTTTAATAAATTCCCAAGTAATTAGATTTCCATAAATAAAACGGTTACGAAACAGTAAATTTAAATAAATAGGACGAAACAGCTAAGTGCAATCATAATGATGGTGAAAATCCCAAAATCATAGAGTATACTAGTGTGTATGCCAAGACCTGGGTAACAAGTGTATGAGCTACTAGTAGAATATACAAAACATTAAACTATTGTCTGATATGAAGTAGACAGAAAGCAAAACACAAAGGAAATACTTCAGGTGCTGCAGAATGACTCGGAAGGCAGCTCACTGCTCAGTCTCGGAGTATCAGGGGTGTGTGCCAGGGTGACTACCAGATGCACCTGCCTCAGAACCTGTACAGTTAGTGTAGAAGTGTAGCATGAGTACATAAACAACATGTACCCAGTAAGTATCAAGTCTAACCTCGAAGAAGTAGTGACGAGGGATCGACTTCGACACTTACTATGGGCTAACAATAAAATGCAGGAATCATAAATAAGCATGGATTATGTAAAACAATTGGTACAACTCAGTAACAAGCAGAGAATAATAATTTTTTCACTACCAACAAATTTCCGAGTTAATTCCTGTCATTTAAATAATTATAACTGCTCAAGCTATAAATTAATATCCAGTAAAATTAGGCTCCGAATATTATCATGCACGATTTATGCCGAGGTCATACGGCCCGATCCAGAAATATACTATGCACTCCAGAGGGTTGAATGACACGAACCATAGATGCATCTATTAACCTGCCGAGGCGAACATCCAGCTCCCGTGAGAGTAGAGGAAATTTACCTTGCTTGCGTAAATACTTGCGACGCGAGTGAGCATAGAATTCTCAAAGTTATTATAAAATTCTTCCATTCTTCCCCACACATAAGAAATTTAAACGAGAGACTTTTAATCTTAAAATCCTTAATCACAGCTCTAATTAAGATAATTAATATGCATGACTAACATAATAGAGCAAACAAGGCATGGTGTAAGCCTAAGACTACTCGGACATTATATAGAATATAGCTATGCATGGGCTCTCATCACCTAGTGCGTACGTAGCTTCCCACACATACTATTCACAACAAATATACACCTAAGGGATGAGTTCCCTTTTACAAGGTTATACAAGAGACTTATCTTACCTCAAGGCTTACTTTCCAGTCACAATTTCGCTCTAAAGCCTCAAATTGGTGCCGAACAATCCAAAACTAGTCATATGTAATATGAATTAATCAATACATATTCCAAAATTCATAATTTAACTATTAGAATAATTACCCAACCTAAATTGGAAGATTCTTAAAATTCGCCCCCAAGCCCACGTGCCCGGTTTCCGAAAATTTTTGAAGAAAGTTGTTACCCACAACCTCACGAACTTAAATATATAACTTTCACTCCATTCCAAAATCATTTTCGTGGTTAAATCTCATTTTCATCAAAACCTAGGTTTTTCATATAAATCCATGATTTTCACATTTTTACATGTTAAAATCTACCCTTAATCTATGTATTCAACTTACATTAGATAAAATTTACTTACCTTCAAGTTTTAGGTAAAAACCGCTATCCAAGAGCTCCAAAATTGCCCAATGAATGAGAGAAAATGAGTCAAAATGGTTTAACTCTCGACTTTAATGAACCTCACTGCCTCCAGGAGTGTCGCACTTGCGGTCACTAAATCTCATCTGCGGCACCGCTTCTGCGGAGAAAGGTCCGCTTCTGCGGAAATTCCCTAGGCCAGCACTGGCCGCTTCTGCGGACAAGTTACTGCTTTTGCGGTCCCGCTTCTGCGGATGGCCAGGCGCATCTGCGGCTTCACCGCACCTGCGGGCTATTCCTCGCAGAAGCGAGGCCGCTTCCGTACGTGGTTCTCCGCTTCTGCGGCCACTGGCCCAAATGCCCCAAAGCCGCTTCTGCGGCAATGAACTCGCATCTGCAGGATCGCACTTGTGACCAAAATCTCGCAGGTGCGGGCACACCAGACCTGGTGCACCAGCAGCCCTTTTGAGTCCTAATTCGATTCGTACATCGTCCGAATGGAATCCGAGGCCCCCGAGGCCTCGCCCAAACATATCACCAAGTTTGAAATCATATAACGGACTTGCTCACACCCTCAGAACGCAGAAAACAACATTAAAACTAAGAATCATACGCCAAAACCAATAGAATCAACTTATGAACTTCAAGTTCTTCCAACTTACTCCGAACGCGTCGAAACATACTTAAACTACTCGGAATGACACCAAATTTTGCGTGCAAGTCTTAAATCATCATACGGAACTATTTTCACGACCGGAATCCCAAACGGACCTCGATAACAAAAAAACCTACTCCAAACCAAATTTAAAGGAATTTAAAACCTTCGATGTGCCAACTTCCAATATTAAGCGCCGAAACGCTCCCGGGTCATCCAAAACCCGATCCAAACATATGCCCGAGTCCACATTCATCGTACGAACCCATTGGAACCGTCAAATCCCGGTTCCAATATCGTTTGATCAAAATGTTGACTCAATCAAACTTAGCCTTTTTTGCCAACCTTAAGAAACCAAGTGTTCCGTTCAACCCGAACCCTTCCAAATCCCGAACTAACCATCCCCGCAAGTCATAAAACAGTAAGAGCACATACGGGGAGTATTATTTAGAGGAATGGGAATCTAGAAAGAAACATGACAGGTCGGGTCGTTACATTCTCTACCTCTTAAACAAACATTCGTCCTCGAACGGGTCTAGAATCACACCTGGTGTGTTGAATAACTGTGGATATCTGCTCCGTATGTACTCCTCGGCCTCCCAAGTCGCCTCCTCGACTGGTTGGCCCCTCGATTGAACTTTTACCGCAGAAATATTCTTGGACATTCAACTGGCGAACCTTCATATCAACAATGGCAACTTGCTCCCCCTCATAACCCAATCTCTCATCTAACTGAAACGTGCTGAAGTCTAACTCGTGCGACCTATCGGCATGATACCTCCGGAGCATAGACACGTGGAAAACCGGATGAAGTCCCAATAGACTGGGAGACAAAGAAAGATCATAAGCAACCTCCCTAACTCGTTTCAACACCTCGAACGGACCTATAAACCTTGGGCTCAACTTGCCCTTCTTCCCGGATCTCATGATTCCCTTCATCGACGAGACTTTCAAGAGGACCTTCTAGCCCACCATAAATGATAAATCACGCGTCTTCTGATCCGTGTAACTCTTATGTCAGGACTGTGCAGTGTGAAGCCTCTTTTGAATCAACTTTACCCTTTCCAAGGCATCTTTCACCAAATCAGTACCGTATAGCTTAGCCTCACTGGGCTCAAACCATCCGATGGGAGAACGACATCGACGACCATATAAAGCCTCAAATGGAGCCATCTCAATGCTGGACTGATAACTGTTGTTGTAAGCAAACTCGGCCAAAGGCAAGAATCTATCCCATTACCATCCAAAGTCAATCACACTTGTTCTAAGCATATCCTCCAAGATCTGAATTGTCCGTTCCGACTGCCCGTCGGTCTGCGGATGAAAGGCTGTGCTAAGCTCTACACGGGTCCCCAACTCACCCTGTACTACTTTACAGAAATGCAAAGTAAACTGTGGGCCTCTATCTGATATAATGGAGATAGGCACACCATGCAACCGAACAATCTCCTGAATATAAATCTAGGCCAACCTCTCTGAAGAGTACGTCGTCACAACCGAAATGAACTGTGCCGACTTAGTCAACCTGTCGACAATGACCCAAACTGCATCAAACTTCCGCAAGGTCTGTGGCAACCCAACTACGAGGTCTATAGTAATGCGCTCCCATTTCCACTCAGGTATAGTCATATGCTGAAATAGGCCACCTGGCCTCTGATGCTCATACTTGACCTGCTGGCAATTTAGACACCTCGTAGCATACTCAACTATATCCTTTTTCATTCTCCGCCACCAATAATGCTGTCTCAGGTCGCGATATATCTTCGTAGCACCTGGATGAATAGAATACGGAGAACTGTGTGCCTCCTCTAGGATCTTCTCCCTCAAGCCATCAACATTAGGAACATATAGGCGACCCTAGAGTCGCAGAACACCGTCCTCACCAAGAATAACTTCCTTGGCACCAACCTGTAGTACCGTCTCTCTAAGAACCAACAAGTATAGGTCATCAAACTGGCAAGCCTTGATCTGCTCGAATAGTGAAGACTGAGCGATGAGGCATACAAGAACTCGGGTGGCTTCTAAAATATCCAACCTCACAAGTCTGTTAGCCAAGGACTGAATGTCCAAAGCTAGTGGCCTCTCCTCCGCTGAAATGAATGCCAAACTACCCATACTCTCTGCCTTTCTGCTCAAGGCATCTGCAACTACATTATCCTTGCCCGGATGATAAAGGATGGTAATATTATAATCCTTCAGTAACTCAAGCCACCTGTGTTGCCTCATAATTGAGATCCCTCTGCTTGAACAAATGCTGCAAGCTGCGATGATCGGTGTAAACCTCACAGAACACCCCATAAAGATAATGCCTCCAGATCTTAATAGTATGAACAATCGCGGCTAACTCCAAATCATGTACAGGGTAATTCTTCTCATGGGGCTTCAACTGACGTGAAGCATACGTAATAACTCGCCCCTCCTGCATCAATACACAACCCAAACCAACGCGTGAAGCATCGCAATACAAAGTATACATCCCTGAACTGAAAGGCAACACTAACACCGATGCTGAAGTTAATGTTGTCTTGCGCTTCTGAAAGCTCACCTCACAATCATTGGACTATCGGAACAGAGCACCCTTCTAGGTCAACCTAGTCAAAGGTGCTGCAATAGATGAGAAGCCCTCTAGAAACCGGTGATAATAACCAGCTAACCCCAAGAAGCTCCTGATCTCGGTCGTTGTGGTGGGATGGGGCCAACTCTAAACTGCCTCAATCTGCTTCGGATCAACCTCAATACCCTCGCTTGATACGACATGTCCCAAGAATGCTACAGAATCTGGCCAAAACTCACACTTGGAGAACTTGGCATATAGCTTCTGTTCCCGCAAGGTCTGAAGTACCACTCTCAAATGCTGCTCGTACTCCTCCATGCTGCACCAGTAGATCAAAATGTCAACAATGAAGACAATGACAAACTAATCAATATAAGGCCTGAACACCTGGTTCATCAAATCCATAAACGCCATCGGGGCGTTAGTCAAGCCAAAGGACATCACTAGAAACTCATAATGGCCATATCTAGTCCGGAAAGTCGTCTTCAGGACATCGGAATCTCGAATCTTCAGCTGATGGTATCCCGATCTCAAGTCGATCTTAAAGAACACCCTAGCACCCTGCAACTGTTCAAATAAATCATCAATACGAGGCAATGGGTACTTGTTCTTAATGGTAACTTTGTTCAACTGGCGGTAATCAATGCACATCCGCATAGTCCCATCTTTTTTCTTCACAAATAACACCGGTGCGCCCCAAGGTGACACACTTGGTTTGACGAAACCCTTCGATAGCAACTCTTCAAGATGTTCCTTTAATTCCTTTAACTCTTTCGGAGCCACGTGGTACGATGGAATAGAAATAGGCTGGGTACCTGGAGCCAAATCAATACAGAAATAGATATCACGATCTGGTGGCATGCCTGGAAGATTAAAAGGAAACACATCGGAGAACTCCCGGACCACAAGCACTGAATCAATCACCGGAGTCTCTTCAGTAGTATCTCGAACATAATCTAGATAAGCCAAACACCCCTTCTCGACCATGTGTCGAGCCTTCAGAAAAGAGATAACCCGACTCGATATATTAACAGAAGAACCCTTCTACTCCAATCTAGGAAACTCTGGCATCGCAAGGTAACAATCTTGGCATGAAAATCAAGGATTTGTGATATGGAGATAACAAGTCATGCCCAAGATGACCTCAAAGTTGGTCATATCGAGCAATAAAATATTTGCTCTAGTTTCATAACCAAAGAATGTAACAATGCACGACCGGTAGATCCGACCCACAACAACAAAATCGCCCATAGGAGTGGACACATAAACCGGAGTACCCAAGGACTCACGAGTAACACCCAGAAAATGAGCAAATAGAGATGAAACATATGAATACGTAGACCCTGGATCAAATAGTACTGAAGCATCTCTACCGCAGACAGAAATAATACCTGTGATCACGGAATCTGAGGCCACTTATCTAGTCTAGCTAGAAAAGCATAGAATTTAGATGGAGCGCTACTTGACTGGCCTTCACTTGTCTGATCTCCACCTCTAGGAGGCGCCTACCCACCTGCCCCCGCCTCTGGGCGGCAGAACGGCTGGTGGGGCAGCTGGTGCTGTAATCATGGGCTGGTGACCCTATTGCACTCCCTTGCCCCGATGTTTGGGACAAAACCTCTTCATGTAGCTAGGATCCCCACACTCATAACAACCTCTCAGAACGGCGGACTGCTGACCGAAAGTCTAATCCTGATGGCCTAAATATCCACTGGAGGAACCTTGAATAGCTGGTGGCTGATAGGAACTCTCTGGCATGGCGTTGAAATAGGGTCGCACTGGAGCACTCCGAGGAGGCGGCGATGCTGGATATGTGGACCTGCTAGACTGACCACTCACGAACTGACCCTGCCCCCAGCCGGGGCACTACTAACTTCCCAGAATACCGAAATTTCTTATCCCTTGTAACTTTCTCTCGACCACGCTGACGTGCACCCTCGATTCTTCGAGCTATCTCCAAAACTAGCTCGTAAGAAGTCCCCATCTCAACCTCTCAGGCCATAGTGGCTTGGCTAGCAGAGTGCAAACCTGCAACAAACCTCCGCACTATCTCTGCACCGGTCGGAAGTATCATAAGTGCATGGAAAGACAACTCAAAGAATCTCGCCTCATAGTCGGTCACTGACATCTGGCCCTGCTGGAGCTGCTCGAACTGAAATCGCAACTCTTCCCTCTGAGAGGGTGAAATATATCTATCCAAGAAGAGGCGTGTGAACTGGTCCCAAGTCATGGGAAGAGAACCTGCTGGTCTACCGAAAAGATATGACTTCCACCACATACGGGCCCTACCCTCTAGCTGGAAAGTAGTAAAAATCCACCGCATGGGACTCCAATATCCTCATGTTATGCAGTCTGTCCCTGCACTGGTCAATAAAGTCCTAGGGGTCCTCGTGTCGCTTACCTTCAAAGACAGGAGGTTGTAGCCTAGTCCATCTGTCCAATAGCCTAGGCGAAATGTTGGCCGCAGCTGGTATGGGCTCAGGTATAGCTGCTGCAACTGGCTGAGCTCTGCCCACGAGTAGTGCACCTGGGGTCTAATATATGGCAGCTGCATGCCCTGGAGCCTGAGCGGTAGGGGTCTGTGCTCCCCCTCCCGCCTGAGATGTGGTAGGGTCTACTAAAAATAAACCAGCCTGAGTCATAGAATCCATGAACTGTAGCATACGGCCCATGACCTCCTGAAATACCGGGGCGGACATGAAATCCACAGGGGCGGGCTCTGCTGCAGGCGCCTCGCCCTGCTCCTCAATAATAGGATCCTCTACTGGATCCACTGGTGGCATAGCTGGGGAAACTCGGGACATCCTCGTCCCCTACCATGGGCTGGAGCCCTCCTTTGGCCTCTGCCTCGGCCTCTAGCAACAGGGGGAGCAGCTTCTCTAGGGTCTGAAACATCCGCTTCGCGCGTTCTCACCATCTGTGAGAGAATAAGAGAAAGATACTTAGTACCACATCAATTGCACGATAGAAGATGAAGAAAGAGTAGTTTCCTAACACCCTATAGCCCCTCGAAGATAAGTACGGACGTCTCCGCACCGATCCGCAAGACTCTATTAGGCCTGCTCATAACTTGTGAGTCCTACGTGAACCTAGTGCTCTAATACCATGTTGTCATGACCCAATTCTTCCATAGGCTGTGATGGCGCCCAGCTCCATCGCTAGGCAAGCCAACAGTGAACTAACCACGTGATTTCTCTTTAATAAGTTCCCAAGTAATTAGATTTCCATAAATAAAATGGTTACGAAACAACATAATTAAATAAATAGGATGAAAGCAGCTAAGTGCAATCATAACGATAGTGAAAATCCCAAAACCATAGAGTCTACAGGTGTGTGTGTCAAGACCTGGGTCACAACTATATGAGCTACTAGTAGAATATACAAAACACTAAACTGTTGTCTGAATGAAGTAGATAAAAAGAAAAACACAAAAGAAAGACTTCAGGTGCTGTAGAACGACTCGGAAGGTAGCTCACCGCTCAGTCTCGGGGTATTAGGGGTGTGCGCCGGGGTGACTACCAGATGCACCTGCCTCAGAACCTGCACGGTTAGTGCAGAAGTGTAGCGTGAGTACATAAACAACATGTACCCAATAAGTATCAAGTCGAACCTCAACAAAGTAGTGACGAGGGGTCAACTTCGACCCTTACTATGGGCTAACAATAAAATGCATGAATCATAAATAAGCATGGATTATGTAAAACAATTGATACAACTCACTAACAAGCAGAGAATAATAATTCTTTCACTATCAACAAATTTCTGAGTCAATTCCTGTCATTTAAATAATTATAACCGCTCAAGCCATAAATTAGTATCTAATAAAATTAGGCTCCGAGTATTATCACGCACGATTTATGCCGAGATCGTACGGCCCGATCCATAAATATACTATGCACTGCCGAGGCGAACGACCCGCTCTTATGAGAGTAGAGGAAATTTACCTCGCTAGCGGAAATACTTGAGACACGAGTGAACATATATTTATCAAAGTTATTATAAAATTCTTCCATTCTTTCCCACACATAAGAAATTTAAACCGGAGACTTTAAATCTTAAAATCCTTAATCACAGTTCTAATTAAGACAATTAATATGCTTGACTAACATGATAGAGCAAACAAGGTACGGTGTAAGCCTAAGACTATCCGGACATCATATAGAATATAGCTACGCACGGGCTCTCGTCATCTAGTACGTACGTAGCTACCCACACATACTATTCACAACAAAAATACACCTAAGGGGATGAGTTCCATCTTACAAGATTAGACAAGAGACTTACCTCACCTCAAGGCTCACTTTCCGATCATAATTTCGCTCTAAAGCCTTAACTCGGTGCCAAACAATCCAAAACTAGTCAAATGCTATATGAATTAATCAATACATGTTCCAAATTTCATAATTTAACAATTAGAATAATTACCCAACCCAGATTGGAAGATTTTTAAAATTCGCCCTCAGGCCCACGTGCCCGGATTATGAAAATTTCCGAAGAAAGTTGTTACCCACAGCCTCACGAACTTAAATATATAATTTCCACTCCGTTCCAAAATTATTTTCGTGGTTAAATCTCATTTTCATGAAATCCAGGTTTTTCATCTAAACCCATGATTTTCACAATGTTACATATTAAAATCTACCCTTAATCTATGTATTTAACTTAAATTAGATAGATTTTACTTACCTCCAAGTGCTAGGTGAAAAACCCCTCTCCAAGAGTTTCAAAATTGCCCATTGAATGAAAAAAAATGAGTCAAAATGGTTTAAGTCACGACTTTAATGAACCTCACTGCCTCCAGGACTTTCGCACGTGCCGTCACTAAGCCGCATCTGCAGCACTGCTTCTGCGGAGAAAATTCCGCTTCTGCGGAAATTTCCCAGGCCAGCACTAGCTGCTTCTACGGATGGCCAGGCGCATCTGCGGCTTCACCGCACCTACGGGCTATTCCTCACAGTAGCGAGGCCGCTTCTGCATGTGGTTCTTCGCTTCTGCGGCCACTGGCCCACATGTCCCAAAGCCGCTTCTGCGGCAATGAACTCGCATCTGCGAGCTCGCACCTGCGGTTAAAAGCTCGCAAGTGCGGGCACACCAAACCTGGTGCACTAGCAGCCCTTTTAAGTCCTAATTCGATCCGTGCATCATTCGGATGGCACTCGAGGCACCCAAGGCCTCGCCCAAACAATATCTACAAGTTTGAAATCATAAAACGGACTCGCTCCCGCTCTCGGAATGCAGAAAACAACATTAAAACTAAGAATCATACGCCAAAACCAATAGAATCAACTTATGAACTTCAAGTTCTTCCAACTTACTCCGAACGCGCCGAAACATACTTAAACTACTCGGAGTGATACCAAATTTTGCGTGCAAGTCTTAAATCACCATAATATGGAACTATTCTCAGGCTCGGAATCCCAAACGGACCTCGATAACACAAACCTACTCCAAACTAAATTTGAAGGACTTTAAAACCTTCGATGTGCCAACTTTCAATATTAAGCGCCGAAATGCTCTCGGGTCATCCAAAATCCGATCCGAACATACGTCCGGGTCCAAATTCATCGTACGAGCCTCTTGGAACCGTAAAATTTCGGTTCCGAAGTCGTTTGCTCAAAACGTTGACTCAAATCAAACTTAGCCCTTTTTGCCAACCTTAAGGAACCAAATGAAAAGTTTTTCATTCAACTCCATTTATATTTAGGAGTACCAAATTTCTTCTTTAAGGTTTCCGAGGAGGTTTTTTTATTTAATAAAATTCTGCCTATAAGTTTTAATTTTTCTTTAGTTAATAAAGTTTTGACGTAGGAAAGTAAGAAAGTTTCGGTACTAACTTATTAGGACTAATTTTTTATAAAATATATTAGGTGAAAAATGAGCCTTTTGAACTTATTCATGGATTAGAGGTCTTTATTTTATTAATAAATTTTTCTTTGTCTATTTGAACTATATATAATTTTACCTTATATAAGTGAGCGTTTGGGCATAAGAATTGTAAAATTTCAAAAAAAAAAAGTGATATTTTTTAAAGTGAAAATTGTATTTGAAAATTAGATTTGTGTTTGGACATAAATATAATATTGGGTAGTTTTTGAATGTTTGTGAGTGATCTGAGTGAAAATTTTAAAAAATAATTTTTTGGAGTTTTTCAAATTTTCAAAAAAAATTTAAAGTTTATCTTCAAGTGAAAATTAAAAATTTTATGGCCAAACACTAATTTCGAAAAAAAGTAAAAAAATTTCGAAAATTTAAAAACACGACCCTTAGCGAAATGTCGTTCGCCTTTTTGCCCGTTAAAAAATTGATTTTACATTAGACAAAATAATAATTTAATTATTCTAATATTTAAGATTATAAAATCAACTAAAATCTTGCATATTAAATAATTACCTTTTTTTGGAACTATTGTGTAGGAAATCTAAATATTTAGAACTTAAATAACAATTAACTTTTTACCTTATAGAGCTATTCAGGTAAAGATAGTAATTAAGTAATATATAAAAGCCTAACCTAGAAACTTCCGATAACTTATACTTTGTTTATGGTGTAAAATTAAACGGTAAATAAAGAGTTGAAAGAAACAAATTCAAATTGACATTGATTTTGTTTATTATAGGTCCTATATAATTTTTCTTCCTGTAGTTTTGGAGTATCGTTACCGTGAATCCATCATAACTAAGAATAAGTTGATCAAAAGTTCTATGAAAAGACTTTTGTGTGGAATAAGTACGTAATAAATAATAGTAATTGAGTGCATTAAAAATAAAAGCATTTTATCTGTTACTCGTTATAAATACATTATCTATCACTCCTTCTAATCTATTACTGAATATTTTTTTCATCTGCTTTTGAATACTCTCTTATTTCCACTTTATTTAATTCTTTAGCTTTTATGATGTTTTTCTCAGTTTTATTTAACGATCTAAGCTTGTTATTATATTTATCATTTTCAAAAACTTATATAACTGAAACATATTTTAATTATTTTTATTATGTAATTTTAAAAAAAATTGTGCTCAGAGACTAACAGTTTTAATTCAACTAAATTTAGTACATTAAATCCTTCTTTGATTAAGATTCTATATTAAATATCTTTTTATAGTATCAGTCAATAGTCGGTACTGCTTCGATTTTTCTTATTCTCAATTATAGATTATAAATCGATTACAGAACTAAAACTAATTAATTTTATATAATGTAATTATTTTAGTGTAATAAAAAAGAAAAATATAGAGAAAGACTTTTTGTGAAAAATTATGTTTCAATCTCTGGTTATATACAAATACAAATACCACTAAATACTATTATTAGCTATACCCTATCCTATTGTCATAATTATTATCCGCTTCAACTCAACTTCAAATTTTAAAAATACTATCAAACCACGCTTGATAATACTCTATTGTGTCATGTGGGTTATTAGACAATTTGATTATTCGCGTATGTGTTGTGATCCCATGTAGCTTGTGGTGTTATATGAGCAGGATGGCTCTCGAGATGCAAGTCATTTATCGCACCTTAGTTCTTGGATTTACTAGCGTATGGCCCTATCCGTCTCCTCAGGGTTGCATTTTTGCACTTGGCGAGCTTGTGGTCGATATTCGGTATTTCATAGGTATAAGCATTTTGGCTTGATGGGTATTTCCTTATTTATTGTTATGTGTGGATCGGATGGCACGCTGCCACGGGTGTGTTGTTTGGATCGGGTTGCACGGCGCAATAGAATCATGTTTGGATCGGGTTGCACGCTGCAACGGTACCATGTGTGGATCGGGTTGAACGCCGCAACAGTGAGATGATGAGCACAGTTCCCTACATCTATTATTGTGTATTTTGCTTTCCATTCTCTGAAAAAAGGGTTCATAGCATCTGTTTGACCATTTTATTCATTACGCGGGCTAGGAAGTTCCTTTCCAGAATTCGTTTTTACTTATGTATCGCATTCAAGTTTGTAGCTTGTTGGCGCATTGTTGGCGCCATATGAGATTTTTGGAGTGTTTGAGATGGCTTATTGCATGAGCAGCTTGTACTGGGTGAGAGGGTTTTAGACTTGGGATCGGTGCGATCGGAGTTATGTAGGGTATATCAAAGGGCAAAAATCGTTATTCAGCTCAGAATGAGGCAATGATCCTTGTCAGGAGGAGAGACTCCATAATTGGTTGATTCGGCAGGTGGTAATGAGTTTGTACGCATCTCTTCCGTCATGACTGTATTGCGAGAGTTGGATCAGGCTCATATATGTTATGAGGTGTATTGCGGGCACCTGATTCATGAAATTATAGCTATTGTAGTTGGAGGATGTTATTGTGATCAAGCGATTTATGTGGTGCATGGTGTGATTTCTGCAGAGGAGCATGGTCATGCTGGATGTAGTGTCTGGTAATTGATGTGGTGCTCGTATGTTAGAACTGTTCTCGTGGAAAATTCCGGATGTTGGAATTTCGTTCTAAAGCTTGTTAGCTAAGGATATAGGGAGGATCTTCAGTCTGGCTCGAGCTATGCCCAACTGAGTTGTGGTGGCACGGGTAGGCATACGAGGTGCTAAACAGTAATTTTCGACAACTACGGAGCAGTTTTTGGCACGTTCGAGGAAGAACGTATATTTAAGTGGTGGAGAATGTAACGACCAGACCGGTCATTTTGAGATCTAGCGCATGTTTGAGGCCTTAAGTAGCTTCACTTCATGTATTATGACTTGTACGCGTAGTCGAAATCTAATTTCGGCAAGTTTGGAATTGATTTGGAAAGAAAATTCTAAATTCGGAAGCTTTAAGTTGGAAAAAATTGACTAATGTTTGAATTTTAAGTAAACGACCTCGGAATCGGGATTTGAAGGTTTCAATAGGTTCGTATGATGATTTCGGACTTGGGCGTATGTTCGGGTTGAGTATCGGGTGGCCCGAGAACATTTCAGCGCTTATTATGGAAAGTTAACATTTTGAAAGTTTTAGAATTTCTTAAGTTTGACTCGAAATGAATTTTAGTGTAATCGATGTCCGTTTGGAGCTCCGAGCCTTGGAATAGATCCGTATCGTAATTTATGACTTGCACGTAAAGTTTGGCGTCATTCCGAAATGTTTAAGTGTATTTCGGATGTGTTGGTAAAGTTTGAAGGTTGGAAATTTGAAAGAAAGGTTTTGGCCGTCAATTCGCGAATTTGATGTTGTTTACGTGATTTGAGGCTTCGACAAAGTCCGTATCATATTTTGGGATGTGTCGATATGTTTGGACGGGGTCCGGGAGGCCTCGAGTGTGAATCGGATTGGAAAAGGATCAAGTTTGGACTTGGGAGAGGTGCTAAGGCAGCTGAGATCTGGTGCAATTGCACTTTCGTGGAAAGGGCTGCATGTGCGAGCCCGCAGGTGCGGCGTTCTGGTCGTGGAAGCGACATTTGGACTGAGTTGGGATGGCCGCAGATGCGAGGATATTTCAGCATATGCGAGCCTGCAGATGCAAAGGATGCTCCCCAGAAGCGGAAAACGAGATGGGCAGCTGGGGTCGCAGAAGCGGAAGGTCTCCGCACGTGCGGGAGCGCAGGAGCGTGGGGTGGACCGCAGAAGTGGTCGTGCAGGAACGGAATTTGGTCCGCAGAAGCGGATTTTCCTGGCTTGGAGAGAACCGCACCTGCGATGGATTTTTCCGCAGGTGCAGCTGGTGGTCCGCAGGTGAGATGGTCGCTGGGCAGAGGGCTTGTTTAAGAACGGGGTTTGGCTCTCTTTCTTTCATTTTTCACTTGGGTTGGCCAAATTTGCTGAGCTATTTTGAGGGAATTTTCATCAAGCAACACGAGATAAGTGATTCCCACCTACTGCGAGTTAAATACCTGGATTACATATGGATTTAAATATGAAAATTTATAGTAATTGTGGATTTTTTAAGAAACCCAAAAATTGGTAATTTTGGATTTTTCACCATGATTTTGGGAATGGAATTAGGAATAAATTATATATTTGAGTTTGTGGTATTAGGGATAAAGTTTATCTTCGAAAATATTCAAAATCCGGGCACGTGGGCCCGAGAGTTGACTTTATTGACTTTTCAAGAAAATTGGGAATTGTTATGAATTGATTAATTATGGGTAATGGAGTATATATTTATGGAAATGCACATTGTTTGATTAGTTTTAGAGAGGCGGGCGTCGGTTTAAGGTGTTTGAGTGGCGTTGGAGCCGGTTATGGAACTTCAGAGCAAGGTAAGTTTCCTGTCTAACTTTGTGAGGGGGAAACTACCCCTAGGTGATGTATTTGTTATGTGTTACTTGTTGCGGGGCTACGTACGCACGAGGTGACAAGAGTCTGTACGTAGCTAAATTCATGTTATTGTCCGGGTAGACTTAGGTTCACACCATGCTATAATTGTGCTATAGGGGTTATCTTTGTTCGTTTAATTCCGTTATTTCACGTTGCGACCTGAAACTAGACCTGCGTAGATTAATAGACTTGCTATTGTAGAAATTTGTCGTGCTTCATGATTAGACGTAGAATAATTGTACTCCTCTTGCGAATTTCTCCCGCGTTATGTGTTTTCATCGAAAAGGTTTCCTTAAAATTCATAACTCACATGTTTATTTGTGAGTGGGGTCAAGGACCTATTAAAGCTTCTTATTCTAATAGGATCAGGCCGTACGCCTCGACATTTCTATAAAATACTCTTACAAAATCGTGCGTAATATTTGACAAGAAACCAGTGTATCTGCGAGTTTTCCTTATTTGAATTGTGACGACCTATTTGGTGAGGTCCATTATATATATATATATATATATGTATATATATATATATATATGTGTGTGTGTGTGTGTGCGCTCCAGTTGAGGAGGTAACTACTAACTAAGAGCTCGAGTTTATTGTCGAGAGGAGGATAGTACCACGTATTTATACTTGCTTATTTCGTTTATTTACTCTGCCTCACCTATGTTTACTTCTTACTGTACATGATTTATTGGACCAATAGTAAGTGTCAATGTCGACCTCTCATTACTACTTCTCCGGGTTTAGGCTAGATACTTATTGGGTACGCATTGATTTACGTACTCATGCTGCACTTGCTGCACTTGTTGTGCAGATACATATATGTCTGGTGGTCTTTTTGGCGCAAAGGCACGGCCATTGCGGGGACTTTACCGTGAGTTGCATTCCATGTTACGATCTGCAGCACGTAGAGTCTCCATCATAGTTATTTCTATTCTCCTGTCTAATTTGTATTCCAAATAGATGTTGTATTTTATTTTATTTCCTAGTTGATGCTCATGCACTTGTGACACCGGATTTTGGGGGCTTATTCTAGATGTTTGGTATGGTAGTGCACGTAATTATTATTATTTTACCCTGTAAATTCTATTTCATTCTATTTAATTAATGAAAAGTATGATTTCAAAATACTAAAATGAGTAGTTAAGTTGATCAATCACCGTTGACTTGCCTGACGGTGGTTTTAGGTGCCATCACGACCTTTAGTGGATTTTGGGTCGTGACAGCTTGGTATTAGAGCTCTAGGTTCACTTGGGCCTTACAAGTCATGAGAAAGTCTAGTAGAGTCTTGTGGATCGGTACGGAGACGCCTGTACTTATCTTCGAGAGGCTACAGGACTGTTAGGAGCACTTCCCTTCTTGATTCCTCATCGTGCGATTTGATTTCCACTGAAGCTTATGCCTTCATTTCCTTCCTACTCATTCTTATACGATGTTGAGCGCTCGTGTCAATTGGTAATCGAGGAGTTGTAGTGGTATTACAGACGTGGAGCAGGATGTTTCTCCCTGCATTCGAGCGAGTTATCATCATCGCCTTATGGAAGCATGTTCTGTCATTCAGCTCAGTATCTGTATTTCCCTATGGTTTTGAGGCTATGCACAGATTTCTATGATGTTCATGCATTGTTATCGCACAATGTTGGTGTTATGGTAGGGTGCTTGCTTATGTGTCGAGGTAGTGAATGACTTGAAAGGAGGATTTCTCATTGCATGATTTAGAGGTTCGGGATTTAATTCCAGTAGAGGAAAGGCAATCAAACTATAGATGTTTAGGCTTTGGTTGATGGAGTAACGAGACTTGATATTTTCGAGTGCGGTGGAATTCTCATTTGTCATGTGGTGTCATCGTCCTTGTTGAACACATTAAGGTTCGTCGGTGTTATGGTCTTCTTGATTTGTCTTCGGGGCAGGGTGTTGTGAAATGGTGCCTGAGAAGGGATTGTCAATGATGGTGGTGTGTAGCGGTTTCAGAATAGAATCGGTGTTTCTAATGCTGATGGCTCGAGAAAGATGATTTGTAAGGAGGCTTAGAGTTGGTAGCAATTTATTAGTTCGGGTGCTACTTCGATTTGAGGCGGTATTGGGGTAGTGGAGGACAAGGAAGGACATGGTGGGAGGTGTCTCGCGGTGATTGAATTGCTAGCAGGTCAAGTACGCATGGCAGAGGTCGATAAGTTGCTTAAAGAGATAGGTTAACCGAAGTGGGAGTGGCAGAGTAGCATATTGATTCTGTGGCAGGAAAGTCACTTGCCTTGAGAAAGTTTAGGGTGATTTAGTCTATGGATTTTATTTGGGATGGTGGCTACTGTACCGAAGAAGATTGAATATGGCAAGGAGGAATTTGCTTGAAATGAAGAGAGTGTAGACATGTAATTTTTGACCCACGCATTATAATCGCCTCTAAAAGTCATAGTATTTTTAAAATAATTATTTGAGCTTATTTCCATAGGAATTCCCTTTATTATTAAGTTTAATTCAATTTTTAGGGACAAAATTGAAAAACTATCAAAATAGTCCCAAGCTTTGTTTCAACCTAAGTCTTATGCTTTTGGGTCTTAAAATTGATTTTTCAGATTCTATTGTGGCTCAATCTTATAGATTTGAGCCCAATCCAAATGCAAGCAAAAATCCAACAACCCAATAACCCAGCCCCATTTTCTCTCTGCCCCACATATAACAAACTCTGACAAAATCCCTCTCCCGACCCACGCACTCTACATTACCCATTATCCACACTCATTATCAACAGATTCTGGGGGATCCTCTAGAGAGAGTGAGGATTCCTTGGAGAGCAAGAACAAGGAGAAGGAGAAGGATCTAGGAGAAGGGAAGGGAGGGTTTGTAGGAGGAGAGGTCTTTAAGTAGAAAATCTGGGTTTTCGATGGAAGTAAAAAATCGAAATTAGAAATTTGAAGAAGAATTTTTAATTTATTCTAAGTTAGCTTAAGGCCCAGAAGCAAAAATACCAAGAGAGCGTTCAAATCCATTTTAGTTTCTTCTTTTCCCATAAAACTTCAGAAAAAAAAAATTAGAAAAAACAGATACCAATACTTCTATCCTCTTCACGATCGGGAACTCTTATTCAGGTGTTTATGTTCAAGCTTGGTTGCTGATTCGGGTTCCGTTCGTGGCTCGCTGTCTCTTTGCTGATATCAATTTTCAAAATCAGTAGGAACTCTATACTAGGTCCATCTCTTGACTATTGTTTACTTTGTTTGGATGAATAAAGTATGAATAAAGCCTCGAATTCTGTTTTCTAGATTAGTAACTCCGTGAATCGATATGTATAAATCACGCTTAGTAAACAGAGTAAAATAATTGACGTCAAACATCATGTGCTAACAAAAATCGAAACCAAAAACATAGAAGTAGTCTGTGTTTGAGGTCGAATTTGCGACCGCATAATTGATATGCGGTTCGCATTTTTGACCTGATTATCGTAATTTCCTTCTGGGCAAATTTCGTGTTGATTTGCGACATCATCTGCGGATCGCACACTTGTTATGCGGTCGCAGATGCGACCGCATTTCTGACATCAAATTTTGCTCAGGATTCTGTCCGGATTTGCGGTCTCGATGTGCAATCTGCGGTTCGCGTACGAAATTTGCGATCGCATACAGGATTGCATATCTGACATCATCCTTGTCTTGGACACTGTTCTAATCTGCGGCCCTTCATGTGCAGTATGCGGTTCGCATACGGGAAGTGCGATTGCATATTCCCCACTGGCGATGATATTTTGCCCTTTTCTTGTTTCCTTTGTGATTTTTCGGACCGGGTTTGGTTAAATGCATGAAATAAAAATTAAATGAACAAAGCCATGAACTGAACTTTTATCTTTCTTTATTTTTATTTTATTACATCGCTTGCTAGAAGCATGTTTAGGCCGATCACATTTGGGTAGGCAATGCTAGGACGTGTTTAGTTAATTTTTGAGAAGAGAGGTCATTCCTTAGTTAAATTTATCCAGGGAATTCCCCGAAAGACTTATGTATTTGAAATTCCGGGGAATGCCCCGAGGTACTTGTAAATGAAGACCAAAAGTGAAACTTGTAGTATCTTGGTTATGTTTTCTTTCTTTATTAGGTGAGAATGACCTAAAACCTCTTATGTGTTCGTTTTATCTCAATTCAAATGTATTATAAGCCAACTGAATCAAGTACGCAACCGTGACTTTTCGCGGGACTTGGGGAATGCTTAACACCTTCTCTCCGAGTCAAATGAACCCCCTTACCCAAATCTCTTGTGTGAGCTTAGTTTCGAATCTAAGTTCTAGAATAGTGGCCTGGCACACCAAAAATCAATTTGTCAGGTGGCGACTCTAAATTTTCCTTGATTAATCCTGCCTTTATCACTTGGAAACCCCCTTTTATGAGTTTTACTAGGCCTTTTACCCACCTAAAGGGCCTAATAATGTCTCGTCGCCCTGTAAAAAGGAGGAGTGACAGAGAGGTGTGAAAACTTGATTATCGATTTGGATGCAACATTACTTCGAGTTTGGAATGTGTTATCGGACTTTCAATTGATGTCAACGGGGAAAGAATGAACTTGTACACTCGGTGGACGAGCGTGGGCTCAGGAGGGTTTACGGATTTCATAGTAGTTGTACCTAGTGCAGCGTCGTTGGAAGATATCGGTATGGAATTCCACATGTGGGTTGTCTCCTGTGAGTAGGTTAGCGGTTGCGTAATTTGATGAAGTTTCTACAAAGAGATTTACTTACTACCCGGCAGAAGGTCGAATATGTGATTGTGACTGATAATTCGGAATGCTCATGAATAGTTTAACAAGGTACTACGAGGAGTTTGGCGAGTTGATGGTGCGAGATCATGGTAATAGAGAAGGAGGATTCTTTGTGGGTTTTACGCTATGTGATGGTAGCTTAAAGCAAGGTGGGGGAGCCCACCGTCTACGATTGGATCGCATGGTTGTCTGCTTGTGTGGTTTCTGGTTATCGATGCATTGGTAAATTGATTATGACTAAGAAAGAAAAATATCAGGCGTAATTTGAGCAAAGAACGTGATAAATATGTGCTATATTTCGCCTAATCGATTTAGGTGCAGGTTCTAGGAAGACTCAGAGTTTATGCTTCTTGTGGATGTGATGTGCAAGGAAATAATTCAGATGGTTGCTTATTTGAGAGGGTGTTTATGTGCTAGCAGAACGTTGGAGTTTGGTTATATTCGGGACCTGGTCAGAGTGGGTGACTCTCAACAATGATCCTAGTGGGTTCAAGAACTAAAGTGCAGTGCCTAAGGATTTCGGATCCGTTATGAGGTTAAGGATCAAGTTTTGCAGTGGATTATGAAAGGGGGCTTGGAGTGTTCTATGTTATCATCGGGTCTGCAGTACAGTATTTGAGGAAAGGGAGAAATAGCTTCGGATTTGTAGAAGGTCATGCAGAATGGGTGTACCAGTTGGAGATGTTGTTGTGCGAATGAGGAGGGTATAAGATGGTTCATGATTATTGTGACGATGTAGTCTCGTGATTCGGGTCACTCGGGATGAGTGCGGATTTAGTTCATTATGTTTCGAATGGCGCTATTATTATTTCTAAGGCAAGTCGAGAGTAAAATTGAAGAAGTTTGGTCGGTTAGTAATGGTTGAATCAGCATGATTGTGGCAATGATCAGTTCCTTCGGCGCATTAACTTATACAAGTGGTTGGTGGTTGTACGTGCGGGCTTGACAGCCACCATAATTTGATTGATTTGGGAGATATTTGATTCAATGGCCTTATTATGTGTAAATGGATCCCGGAAGAGTTATGGCGGCTTAGCCCACAACTTGAGGTTTGTATTTACTGTAGTTATAGAAATTCAGTTGCGTGTTGCAATAGTTCTTCTATAATGAGTTAAGTGAAAGGTTTCTAGCCGATGAAGTGTTTATTCTACTAGTAGTTCAGGCGTATGATGAATTCTTGTACACTCGTGTAGCGGCGTGATAGGTGAAGTGAGCGGCATGGGAATTAAAAGTTGCGGATCAAGGTTGTGGTTCGCTGTTGATAAGAATGTCACGAGCTCGGATGATCAGGGAAGGATTTAAATGTTTAGAGTGAGCTAGCCTTATCTTAGTGTCACCTGAGAATGGTATTCTATGGAAGAGGCATTGTGTATTGATTTGTGGATTGTGATTTGCCTTACAGAATTAGTACAGTTTGTAGTGTGGAGGTGCAGATTTTGCTTCCTGGTGCGGAAGGTCGTGAGAGCGTGCCCCACGAGGAAATTGTATAAGTGTGCCATGTTAGTCATTTGATTGTGAATGATTAAAACCAAGTATGGAGATTATAGTAATATCGCAAATATGAGAGTTTATGCCTGAGAGGCGTTCTATTCCTTGGGCTGTGGACTATGTGAGTTTGTTTCGGATTTGACAGTTATTGTTATGTGTTATAGAAAAGGTTATTGTGGATCCTTGAAGGGTTGTTAGCCCAGCATGGTATGATCAGAATCGGCTTGAGATCCGTTGGTGGGTCTAATGAGATGTGTGCTCTACATCAGGTTGGATGTGTTTGTTTGGCATAGCATTGCTTGCGGAGGAATCTTCAGATGTTGGATGTTATTCCCGTCGTCAGCTATTCCATGTAATACTCTATTGTACCATGTGGGTTATGAGATGGCTTGATTGTTCGCACATGTGTTGTGATCCCGTGTAGCTTGTGGAGTTATATGAGCAGGATGGCTCTCAAGATGCAGGTCATTTATCGCACCTTAGTTGTGCTTGGGTTTTGTAACGTATGGCGCTATCCGTCTCTCGAAGGTTGTATTGTTGCACGTGGTGTGCTTGTGATCGATATTCGATATTTCGTAGGTATAAGCATTTTGGCTTGATGGGTATTCCCTTATTTATTGTTATGTGTGGATCGAGTGGCATGCCGCCACGGGTATGTTGTTTGGATCAGGTTGCATGCCGCAACGATTTCATGTTTGGATCGGGTTGCATGCCGCAGTGGTACCATACGTGGATCGGGTTGCACACTGCAACAGTGAGATGATGAGTACAGTTCCCTATATCTATTCTTGTGTATTTTGCTTCCCATTCTCTGAGAAGGGTTCATAGCGTCTGTTTGACCGTTCTATTCATTACGCGGGCTGGGAAGTTCCTTTCCAGAGTTCGCTTTTCCTTATGTATCGCATTCGAGTTTGTAGCTTGTTGGCGCATTGTTGGCGTCATATGAGGTTTTTGGCAGTGTTTGAGATGGCTTATTGCCTGAGCAACTTATACTAGGTGAGATGAGGTTTGGACCTGGGATCGGCGCGATCGGAGTTATGTAGGGTATATTAAAGGGAAAATATCATTATTTAGCTCAAAATGAGGCAATGGTCCTTGTCAGGAGGAAAGACTCCATGATTGGTTGATTTGGCAGGTGGTAATGAGTTTCTACGCATCTCTTCCATCATGGCAGTATTGTAAGAGATGGATCAGGCTTATATGTGTTATGAGGTGTATTGCGGACATCGGGTTCGTGGAATTACAGCTATTGTGGTCGGGGGATGTTATTGTGATCAATCGATTTATATGGTGCATGGTGTGACTTCAACGGAGGAGCATGGTCATGCTGGGTATAGTGTCTGGTAATTGATGCGGTGTTCGTATGTTAGAATCGTTCTCGTGGAAAATTCCGGATGTTGGAATTTGGTTCTAAAGCTTGTTAGCTAAGGTTATAGGGAGAATCTTCAGTCTGCTCAAGCTAATGTGCCCAACTAAGTCGTGGTGGCACTAGTAGGTGCACGAGGTGTTAAACAGTGATTTTGGACAACTCCGGAGCAATTTTTGGCACGTTCAAGGACGAACTTATGTTTAAGTAAGGGAGAATATAACGAACCGACCGTTGTTTTGAGCTCTAGCGCATCGTTCGGTAGTTTGAGGCCTTGAGTAGCTTCACTTCATGTATTATGACTTGTACGCGTAGTCGGAATTTAATTTCGGGAAGTTCAAAAATTAATTTGGAAAGAAAATTCTAAATTAAGAAGCTTTAAGTTGGAAAAAATTGTCTAAGGTTTGACTTTTGAGTAAACGACCTCAGAATCGGGATTTGAAGGTTCCAATAGGTTCGTATGATGATTTCGGACTTGGGCGTATGTTCGGGTTGAGTATCGGGTGACCCAGGATTATTTCAGCACTTATTATGGAAAGTTAACATTTTGAAAGTTTAAGAATTTCTTAAGTTTGACTTGAAATGAATTTTGGTGTAATCAATGTCCATTTGGAGCTTCGAGCCTTGGAATAGGTTTGTATCGTGATTTTTGACTTGCACGTAAAGTTTAGAGTCATTCTGGGATGTTTAAGTGTAGTTCAGACGCGTTCGGCGAAGTTTGAAGGTTGGAAAGTTGAAAAAAGGATTTTGGCTGTCGATTAGCAATTTTGATGTTGTTTGACGTGATTTGAGGCTTCGACTAAGTCCGTATCATGTTTTGGGATGTGTCGGTATGTTTGGACAGGACCTCGGGGGCCTCGGGTGCGAATCGGATGGGAAACGGATCGAGTTTGGACTTGGGAGAGGTGCTGAGGCAGTTGGGATTTAGTGCAATCGCACCTACGTAGAAAGGGCTGCAGGTGCGAGCCCGCAAGTTTGGCATTGTGATCGTGGAAGGGACATTTGGACTGAGCTGGGATGGCCACAGATGCGAGGATATTTCCGAATCTGCGAGCCCGAAGATGCGAAGGATGCTCCACAGAAGCGGAAAACGAGATGGGCAGCTGGGGTCGCAGAAGCGGAAGGTCTTCGCACGTGCGGGAGCGCAGGAGCGTGGGGTGGACCGCAGAAGCGTTCGTGCAGGAGTGAAATTTGGTCTGCAGAAGCGGATTTGCCTGGCTTGGAGAGAACCGCACCTGCGATGGATTTTTCCGCAGGTGCAGCTGGTGGTCCGCAGGTGCGATGGTCGTTGGGCAGAGGGCTTGTTTAAGAACAGGGTTTGGCTCTCTTTCTTTCATTTTTCACTTGGGTTGGCCGAATTTTGAGGGGATTTTCATCAAGCAACACGAGATAAGTGATTCCCACCTACTGCGAGTTAAATACTTGGATTACATGTGGATTTAAATATGAAAAATTGTAGTAACTGCGGGATTTTTTAAGCAACCTAGAAATTGATAATTTTGGATTTTTCACCATGATTTTGGGAATGGAATTAGGAATAAATTATATATTTGAGTTTTTGGTGTTAGGGATAAAGTTTATCTTCGAAAATATTCGAAATCCGGGCACGTGGGCCCGAGGGTTGACTTTATTGACTTTTCAAGTAAATTAGGAATTGTTATGAATTGATTAATTATGGGTAATGGAGTATATATTTATGGATTTGCACACTGTTTGACTAGTTATGGAGAGGCGGGCGTCGATTTGAGGTGTTTGAGTGGCGTTGGAACCGGTTATGGAACTTCGGAGCGAGGTAAGTCTCCTGTCTAACTCTGTGAGGGGAAACTACCCATAGGTGATGTATTTGTTATGTGTTACTTGTTGTAGGGGCTATGTATGCACGAGGTGACTAGAGTCTGTACGTAGTTAAATTCATGTTATTGTCCGGGTAGACTTAGGTTCACATCATGCTATAATTGTACTATAGGGGTTATCTTTGTTCGATTAATTCCCTTATTTCGTATTGCGACCTGAGACTAGACCTGCATAAAATGATAGACTTGCTATTGTAGAGATTTGTTGGGCTTCATGATTAGATGCGGAATAATTGTACTCCTCTTACGAATTTCTACCGCGCTATGTGTTTTCATTGAAAAGCTTTCCTTAAAATTCATAACTCACACGTTTATTTGTGAGTGGGGTCAAGGACCCGTTAAAGCTTCTTATTCCAATGGGATTGGGCCGTCACTCGGCAGGATTATGTACCATACTCTCATGGGAGTCGGTCGTTCGCCTCAGCAGTATAATAGATGCATCTATGGTTCGTGACATTCGACCCTCGGCAGTGCACACAATATGATGGGATTGGGCCGTACGCCTCGGCATTTTTATAAAATACTCTTACAGAATCGTGCATAATATTTGACAAGAAATCAGTGGATCAGTGAGTTTTCCTTATTTGGATTGTGACGGCCTATCTGGTGAGGTCCATTATATATATATATATATATATATATATATATATATATATATATATGCGCTCCGGTTGAGGAGGTAACTGTTAATTGAGAGCTCGAGTTTATTGTCGAGAGGAGGATTGTACCACGTATTTATACTTGCTTATTTCGTTTATTTACTCTGTCTCACCTCTGTTTACTTCTTACTGTACATGATTTATTGGACCACTAGTAAGTGTCAATGTCGACCCTTCATCACTACTTCTCCGGGGTTAGGTTAGATACTTACTGGGTACGCGTTGATTTACGTACTGCACCTGCTTTTGTGCAGGTGCATATATGTCTGGTTGTCTTTTGGGCGCAAAAGAGCGGCTATTGCGGGGACTTTACCATGAGCTGCATTCCATGTTACGATCCGCAGCATGTAGAGTCTACATCAGAGTTATTTATATTCTCCTATCTAATTTGTATTCCAGACAGATGTTGCATTTTATTTTATTTCCTAGTTGACGCTCATGCACTTGTGACACCGGGTTTTGGGAGCTTATTCTGGATGTTTGGTATGGTAATGCACACAATTATTATTATTTTACCTTGTAAATTCTATTTCATTCTATTTAATTAATGAAAATTATGATTTCAACATACTAAAATGAATAATTAAGTTGATCAATCACCGTTGGCTTGTCTGACAGCGGTGTTAGGCGCCATCACGACCTTTAGTGAATTTTGGATCGTGAAAAAAAAATTATATATATATATGTATATGTGGTGTGTGTGTATTGTGTGTGTGTGTGTGTGTATATATGTGTATATATATATATATATACATGTACATGTAGATATACATGTATATGTACATATAGCGACTATTATTTTTTTAGGTGACCTAAAAATGTAATTATCCCAAAATTTTATTCTATTACTCCCTTTGGTCCACAATAAGTGACTATTTTATCTTTTTATTTTGGTCCAACATAAGTATTCATTTACATAATCAAGAAGGAATTAATTTTACTTTTCTAAAATTTACCTTTATTTACATATTTCAATGCGTCAAGTAGCAATTAATTAAGGTTAATTTAGTGAATACATTATTTTTTCTCTAGGAATTCATATTTCCTTTATGAGTGTGCCAAAGGTTCACTTATTGTGGACCGGGGGAATATTATATATAACTCAAATTCTTTCTTTTTTTATAAGATCTTGACTTGTACTTTTAAACAGAGTTGACAAACAAGTTAATAAAATTTAAATCGAATTTTTGTTCGATTAGCTTAGGACAGTAGTAGAATTATTGTCCCGAGGTGGTATAAAGTTTCTTATTTTCGTTTCCCTTTTAGTCCTCGTATATGTAACACGATCTTGAGCCTGTTTGGCTTTGATTAATTAAAAATAGTTGATAAACATAAATTGGATTACGAAAAGTACTTTTAGATATTGGATCAAATTCTATAAATAAACGAATACATGTATATTTGGATTTAAGAGTTAAAAACTGACTCATAATATTAAATCAGATGCAATTTATACTAATCTTATAGTATAAATAAGTGATTCAGAAAGATGAACATTCTTTATGGGCTATTTTACTCAACTCAGGAACGTATCTAGTGAAAATTACGAGTTAATTTGAACTGGTAGTCTTAGTTTAGTATTTGTTTAAAAAAATATGAATAAATACAAATATTTTAAACCCAATAAACTAAATGATATGCGATAAAATATAAATCTGGACCTACAAAATTCAAATACTAAATTCACCTTTGCATATGACTAACAACTTTGGTTATTTCTAAACAAAAAATGAATCTTTTTCAAACTAATATTAGATTTTTAGGACATAATATTGAAAAGGGGAAAATAATTCCTATTAATCATAATATTAAATTTGCTTCGAAATTTTCTGATGTCATAACTGAAAAAACTCAATTACAAAAGATTTTTAGGCAGCCTTAATTATATTTCTCCTTTTATAAAGGATTTAGCTAAGGATACTGCTATTCTTTATAATAGACTGAAGAAGAATCCAAAGCCTTGGACTGATAATCATACCGAGGCTGTTAAGCTTATTAAGAAGAAGGTTAATAACCTTCCATGTTTAACCCTTGCCAATCCAAACTGGGATAAAGTGGTTGAAACCGATGCCTCTGATATAGGTTTTGGAGGAATTCTGAAACAGATATGTCCTACTAATAAACAGGAATATCTTGTACAATTTTATTCTGGGAAATGGAATAATTCTCAGAAAAACTATGCAACTGTAGCTAAAGAAATTCTAGCTATAGTCAAGTGTGTTTTAAAGTTTCAAACTGATCTTTATAATCAAAAGTTTTTAATAAAAACTGATTGTCATGCTGCCAGATTTATTTTCAATAAAGACTTTAAACATGATGTTTCTAAACAGATGTTTGCAAGATGGCAGGCTTTATTGGCTCCTTTTGATTTCGAAATTATATACAAAAAGGGTATTGATAATAATATCCCTGATTTTCTTACTAGAGAATATTTGAATTCATAATTCTTATGTTTCATTTTTCAGATGAGACCTCAATATACACCCCCTAGAGGTAGGGGAAGAGGCAGTGGAAGAGGTCGAGGTAATATCCTTGCCCAAATTTGTAACCAGAGACTAATATCTGCTAATATTGCAGAAAGCTCAAACGCAGGGGTTAATACTGACCACCCCATGTACAAGGAGTTCATGGAATTTATAAAGGTCAAACAAAATTCGGGTAATAACCCACCTGCATATTCTACAGCCTTAATGGAAGAAGGTCATGAAGGAAACGAAGCTTATAGCCAGAATTCCAAAAAAGAATTAATAATTCTTTTGGAATATTCTGACCTCAAATGGAAAGATAATCCCTGGCAAATAATGTCTAGGTATCTTGACACGGCATCATATGCCACTACCACTTATAAACATAGAATGAATTATGAGTTGATTCTTCAATCAACAGAGACAACTGAATTTCAGCATTTTTTCCTATCTACAACCAAGAAAGTTTATAACTTTTCTAAAATAATATTCAAGCGAATAATTCCTGCTGATGAATGGGGAATTAGTACTTTGAAGGAAAAGGATTATATCCATCCTGATCAGAAAATTTCTGTCAAGTTTAATTATTGAGATTATATCCAAAGTTTTTATAAAACTTTTTATTATGAAGATCCTAATAAGAAACATTCATGGTTCATAAAAATTTGTGCTAATATTTTTTAACAAAGTTTACCAAATTGGTTTTGTGAATGGTGGACTGTATATGGGCCATCAATAGACATTTTACCAAATAATTATAAGGCCTTATATACTTAGTGGTTTGAATTATCACCCAAGTTGATAAGTTTACAGAAAGAGAATATATTCTTTGAAGGAATGGCTTCTATGTATATCTTTATAGAATTCTCTATTCCATGAATTTTAAAATGGGATGTTGAAATCGGTTATACCGATAAAGGATTCCCTTGCCTTAATAGAACTTTTTATACAAAGTTCTGGAGTAAAATGCTTTTAGTTAATAAAGAAACGGGAGAACTTCATGGTCAAGAGACTTTGAACAATATTGACAGGGCTCTTAAGAATTATAGTGCTCAAAGAAACAGCAAAATAAATGCTGAGGAAGAAATCATCCCTTTCAGTCATATTAGCAGAAAGTTACAGATAAAAAAAGGGGCAGTATCAAAAGAAGAACTCATAGCTTCTTATTTGGCAGAAGTTAGAAAGGATTTCGCAAAACATTTTGATACGGAAATGCCAGATGATATATCAATGGCATCCATAAGCAAAAATACTAATGAAGACATTTACTTAGAAAATGAATCCCAAGAAGAAAATACTGAATAGGTTAATATTGAAGAATTGGAAGAATTTTTGAAGAAGATGAAAGAAAATACGGAAGAATCTTCCTCGTCAAAAACCGATAAAGGCAAAGGAGTGGGTGGAAAATAATTGAAGGCCCCACTCAAACATTATTGGGGTAATAGAGACAACAGCTTTAATAAATCAGATGGCCCCACCAGATAAAGATGTCGGCCACAAAATCTAACTTTTATAAAGTAGTTTGTCGTTTTATCTTTTCCTTTTTATCTTGTCTGTCATTTTATTATTTTCTTTTTTGACTCTTATTCAGTCGATCCATTATATAAGGATCACTTAGGCCTTAGTTTCGGAACAGGCTTTCTCTACCAGATAGTTCTTACTCTCCCTACTTTCAGTTGTAAAAATCTCTCTGTAAATCAGTTAGCTTATTAATAAAAGAAACCACTTGGTTATTCGCTTGAATATTATTTTAGAAAAGTTATAAACTTTCTTGGTTGTAGATGGGGAAAAATGCTGAAATTCAGCTGTCCCTGTTGATTGAAGAATCAACTTATAATTCATTCTATATTTATAAGTGGTAGTGGCATATGATGCCGTGTCAAGATACCTAGACATTATTTGCCAGGGATTATCCTTCCATTTGAGGTCGGAATATTCCAAAAGAATTATTAATTCTTTTTTGGAATTCTGGCTATAAGCTTCGTTTCCTTCATGACCTTCTTCCATTAAGGCTGTAGAATATGCAGGTGGGTTATTACCCGAATTTTGTTTGACCTTTATAAATTCCATGAACTCCTTGTACATGGGGTGGTCAGTATTAAACCCTGCGTTTGAGCTTTCTGAAATATTAGCAAATATTAGTCTCTGGTTACCATTTCGGGCAAGGATATTACCTCGACCTCTTCCACTGCCTCTTCCCCTACCTCTAGGGGGTGTATATTGAGGTCTCATCTGAAAAATGAAACATAAGAATTATGAATTCAAATATTCTCTAGTAAGAAAATCAGAGAGATTATTATCACTACTCTTTTTGTATATAATTTCGAAATCAAAAGGAGCCAATAAAGCCTGCCATCTTGCAAACATCTATTTAGAAACATCATGTTTAAAGTCTTTATTGAAAATAAATCTGGCAGCATGACAATAAATTTTTATTAAAAATATTTGATTATAAAGATCAGTTTGAAACTTTAAAACACACTTGACTATAGCTAGAATTTCTTTAGCTACAGTTGCATAGTTTTTCTGAGAATTATTCCATTTCCCAGAATAAAATTGTACAAGATATTCCTGTTTATTAGTAGGACATATCTGTTTCAGAATTCCTCCAAAACCTATATCAGAGGCATCGGTTTCAACCACTTTATCCTAGTTTGGATTGGCAAGGGTTAAACATGGAAGGTTATTAACCTTCTTCTTAATAAGCTTAACAGCCTCGGTATGATTATCAGTCCAAGGCTTTGGATTCTTCTTCAGTCTATCATAAAGAATAGCAGTATCCTTAGCTAAATCCTTTATAAAAGGAGAAATATAATTAAGGTTGTCTAAAAATCTTTGTAATTGAGTTTTGTCAGTTATGACATCAGGAAATTTCGAAGCAAATTCAATACTAAAATTAATAGGAATTATTTTCCCTTTTTTAATATTATGTCCTAAAAATATAACATTAGTTTGAAAAAGATTCATTTTTTGTTTAGAAATAACCAAACCATTTTGTATAATAATTTTCCTAAATATTTCTAAGTGTCTGAAATGACTTTCAATATTTTTTGAAAATACTAAAATATCATCGATATAAACAATTATAAAATTAGTATAAGAGATAAAAATATCATCCATAATCTTCTGGAATTTAGAAGGGGCATTTTTTAATCCAAACGGCATAACATTCCACTCATATTGTCCCATTGGAACATTAAAAGCGGTTTTATACCTGTTTGATTCAGATATCTGAATCTGCCAATAACCTGATTTTAAATCAAACTTGGAGAATATAATCGCATCATGAAGTCTATCTAGTAAATCCTTCTTATTAGGAATAGGATATCTGATCCATTTCAGTGCCTTGTTAAGGGGCTTATAATTTATAACAAGTCTAGGAACACCACGTTCCTGTTCCGCATGTTTATTAATATAGAAAGCAGTACAAGACCATTTGGACTTTGAAGGTTTTATTAAACCTTTCTCTATTAGAGAATAAATTTCTTTTTTGCATAATTCCAGATATTCTGAATTCATTTGACATGGTCTAGCTTTAGTTTGGATATTACCCTCTGAAAAGCCTTCTTCATAAGGAAGGCTTACTATATGACGCTTCCTGTTCCAAAATTGATTTGGATGATCTCCACATATCTGTAAAGAAAACTGATTCTTTATTGAATTAATTTTTTCTATTAATTTCGGAGCTTTCAAATCATGTTCAATTGTAAGACTGCAAATTTCATTTTTAAGAAAATCAATCTGTTTATTTTTTGCAGTAATATTATTGGAAATAATTTCGTTCAAAAATCTTTGGACCGGTTGAGCTATAAATTCAAAAGTAGTTGATTTTCCATTGTAATTACCTGTAATGCTATCAGCATCTCAATTAGTAAAAGCCATGATTTTATGAATAAATGGCACACCTAATATTATATCCTGATGAATGTCTTTGATTAAAATAAAATTTTCGGGAATGCAAATGTTATTTTTGCAGATAAATGCTTTGGGTAATTTATAAGTAATACCCATATGTTGTCCACTAGCATTTTTTAATCTATGAGTAGTTTTGTGAAAATATCTAGAAGGTATTATTCCTTCTTTTATACAATTTAAATCAGCACCACTGTCAAATAATGCCACAAACTCTTTTTTGAAATTATAATCAATTAAAAGAGTTACTTTTATTAAGAACTTTTGCATAGTAAAGAACTGTAATTTTTGCAAAAGTTCATTATCAGGCAATTTCACAGTTCCTAGAAAATCATCTTTTTTCTCCGTATAAGGAGTACTGGGACCAATTCCTAATTCAGTAATATCAGTACTAAATTCTAAATTGGTATTAATCTGAGGACTATCTAATTTAATAATCCTCTTATCTAAGGCTATATTAGAAGCCTTTAGACTCGAAACTTCACTTTTGAGATTATTAATCTCTTCTTTCAAATCTTGGACCGTAGTAGGTCTATCTATGTCCTGGGATTTTTCTCTTAAAATCCTCTTTATATCAGTCATAGTATAAGGCCCCTCTTGGGGAGGAGGTTCCTCCAGTTTGGAACTCTTAAGACTATCCTCCTTGATAGGATTCATCTTATCAATGATCTGGGATCTCAACTCAGGATCCTTAATAACTCTTAGTAGTTCTATTATACTGTCATTAGAAAGGACATTAATATCTAAATCCTTAAATTGCGAATAAATATTATAAAATTCATCTTCTGTGTTGTTGTCACAACACTGGCCTTGCTTGCAAGGTTCACATTCCGTTTCTGAAGAAGAATAGTATTCTTCATTCTGCAACACCTTCAAATCTTCGTCAGTTGAAGATTCTGTGTCACTGCATTCTGGAGATGAATTTAATAGGATCTTATATAACGAATCCTTAATATTATCGTCTAGGTCAAGGTTTTTAATCTTATCCTTAACCTTACAGTCTTTAGCATAATGCCCTATTTTACCACACTTATAACAGGCATTGGGCTTTTTAGACTTGATAAAGTCTTTTCTTTTCTTATAACTAGACCTTCTTTTCTCGGTCTTTTCCCTTCTTTTTTCAGGATTAACTCTCCTCTTTTTCCTATAAGGCTCTTTCTGGTCTTTCTTCTTCTTCTTATGAGGTTTCTTAATTTTAGGAATATCTATGGCAAATTGCTCACAAAATTCTCCTAATTGTTGTCTCTCATTTAGACGGTGCTTCTTCATCTCTTGGTTTAGCTTAATCTCATTGCAAAGAGCTAAATCTTCCTGAGTGCATACACTTATTAACTTACCATAAGTATAACTATTATAATCTATACTCATAGCAGTACCTCTAAGAGTCTTTCTAACTCTTTCAGCAAATAAAGTGGGAAGCCCATCTATAAATTTAGACTTCCAGTGAGTGCTATTACACTCTGGTAGTTCCATGACTCTTGAAAGGAACACATCCTTATACCATCTGAATTCAGTAAGTGTATGACACCTTAGGTTCTGAAGCATAGTTCTAATATTTTCGCTATTATCTGACCATCTTCCTAAAAAATGTTCTATAATATTAAGAACTAAAGAATAAACTATATTCTGCACATTCTGGCCATTTTCTATTTTAACTGCTCCTAAAATATCAGCTCTTTGACTATTAGTCAAATAATTGTCCCACCAGCCTTTTAATTGGCCAGTAAACCCAGCTATAATCATATCTGCTATGGCTTTCTCAGAATTATTATTCACTTTACAGATAGTACTATACATAAGCATCCTATGCACCTGAATGTAAATCTGCTTATCTGTAAAACCATCTATGTTCCATTCATAGATTTCTTTACCACTATAACTCTGTGAGAAGTAATTGGGCTCAAGTTCTTCTAGTAAAACATCCTGAGGGGTTGGTCTATGATAATAGTACATCCTTTGTACTGGTTTTCTAGCAAACTTCTCTGAGATTTTATTAATATCATCAGAAATTTTTTCTTTTCTTTCCTCATCAGAAAGATTTTCTAAATTTAAAGGACTAATTTTAAATCCTTCAAATTTCTTATTAAGAAGTTTCTCCAAGTCATCTAGACTTTTCAATTTAAAGTCTTTGACTTCTGGAGGTGGTTGGATACTGGCAGTTGCTA
>MCJB01016613.1:38251-84929 GCA_002018475.1 Nicotiana obtusifolia
ATTTGCTCCTTACCTTTTATGGTATCCTTGCTACTAACTTTTTGGACTTCTGCTATAAGCTTGTCCAATCTATCACTGATAGAAGATACTTGTTCACCCAAAATACTCACATAGATATTTGTGTAATTATTCTGAGTCAACATTGTATTTAAATTTCTAGCAGTAATAGTGCCTGTATTATCATCAAATAACTTAGAAAAAGCAGTATAATAAATAACCTTATCTTTTTCTCCCATTTGGAAAGATGTTTGAGGTGGGAAAACAGACTTAGTAATTTCACCATTACTAAGCTTATAATCTCGTTCTAACATGGAAATATAACCATCAACATATTTAGACATAAACCAAGGCACAAAAGCTATAAGCTTGTTATGTCTACTGATATCGTTATAAAAATCCTCTTGGAAAAACTTTATTAGTTTTTCATTAAAATTGTCAAAAAACCAATTTCTAAAGAGTTCCCATCTGGGTTTTTTGAATTCTGCTTGTATTAATTTTCTTGCCGGTGATCCCGGGCTAAAATCTATTTGGTCACTATCCATGTAAACCATTTGAAAAATCTATTTCCGACTCGGTTGGGTCTGGAATAGCACTAGCAATATTATCTGTGCTAATTATTATGACATCAATTCTATCGTGTTCCCTGATCTGTGAAGTAGATACTCTTGAAGGAAAATCTACTTTATAATCAACAGGAGAAATATAAGAAGAATTAGATCTAGTTAATCTAGATGAATAACTGATATTATCAGTCTGATCTGGTTCATTGAACCTGATCTTCACAGTTCCATCAGAAGTTTGTTCAACTTCTGTTATTTCACTGTTAACATTATTTCGAGGAGCTATTGCCTCCTCAATGACCCATTCTTCAGGAAAATCTATTTCATCCCACTTAATAGGTCTTCTAGTAATCACTTTAAATTTACCAAAATTGGTTTCTATCAAAATAGTTTCATTTTTGAAATCCATAATTTTGCACATAGGATTCAAAGTATATAAGGGTTTATAATAAATTCTATAACAAATACATATAATTTCAGTACCAGGCAAATAATCATAACCATGGAGTTTAATGCTTAATATTAAAGCATTCAAAGAGTTTTCATCACTCAAAAAAAATCTGCAAATTAGGATAAGCATTAAAATAAACAGGGCCATAGGCCAAACTGGTTTATACTGTCCCTATTAGGAATTTCTTCCAGTTTTGGTTTCTACCATCTTTGAGAGCTGCTATAAAGCTTTCAGGTAAGCCTCTTAAAATAAGTGGCTTAAATTCAACTTGGATTAAACCAATATGTAGAAATTTATGAGATTCTCTATAAGAGGCTAAATCATTTTCAGATAATAATCTAAAGGTAGCAGGATCATTATCTACCGTGATAGTTTCTTCAGTAGTTTTGACTACTTGTTTTAAACCTAATCTTTCAAAAGTACCTAACTGGTATATAACCTTAGGTTGGATCTTAGGGATCGTCCACTTATTAAGGAGATCTAACTGTTGTGGCATATCATACTCTTCTTTTCTATTATTTTTAACAGTAGACTGCTTCTTAATGATATTCATAAAGAAAATGGTGCTAAACTTAGTATTCTATCCCTATTCTTTCACATGGCTCTGATACCAAAGAGATAAAAAAATTAGCACTAGCAATATTATCTGTGCTAATTTTTATGATATCAATTCTATCAGGCTTTCTCTACCAGATAGTTCTTACTCTCCCTACTTTCAGTTGTAAAAATCTCTCTGTAAATCAGTTAGCTTATTAATAAAAGAAACCACTTGGTTACAACCTCGGTGGTCTCAAGTACTTTTTAATTTTTAGTTTTAATTTTAATTTCTTGTTTAGAGATTTAGCCTAAATGATAGGCTAAATATATGTGTTAAACTTAGGGTTCTTGAACTGTTCTTGAAGCATGCTTTAGTATTAATTTGATTACTGTTTCTGTTTCGATGTTGCTTAGGTTAAAAGTTTAAACACAGGCAGTTCTAAGTTAGAAAGTAAGCTCAGGTTATGGTAACATAACCGGTGGCCTCCGCAGAACCCGTTTTTAAGCCTTTGATTGAGGCGTTGTTAAAGGGTTAGCAGGTGAGGTCGTGGTTTAGAGTTTACTAATTGGCTTAGAATTTTGACAGGGTTTGCACTTTAGTAATCCTTCCCTGTAGCTACAACGAAGCGATCCGTAGTCCCTTTGGTATCAGAGCCATGTGAAGGAATAGGGATAGAATACTAAGTTTAGCACCATTTTCCTTATGAATATCATTAAGAAGCAGTCTACTGTTAAAAACAGTAGAAAAGAAGAGTATGATATGCCACAACAGTTAGATCTCCTTAATAAGTGGATGATCCCTAAGATCCAACCTAAGGTTATATACCAGTTAGGTACTTTTGAAAGATTAGGTTTAAAACAAGTAGTCAAAACAACTGAAGAAACTATCACGGTAGATAATGATCATGCTACCTTTAGATTATTATCTGAAAATGATTTAGCCTCTTATAGAGAATCTCATAAATTTCTACATATTGGTTTAATCCAAGTTGAATTTAAGCCACTTACTTTAAGAGGCTTACCTGAAAGCTTTATAGCAGCTCTCAGAGATGGTAGAAACCAAAACTGGAAGAAATTCCTAATAGGGACAGTACAAACCAGTTTGGCCTATCTGTTTATTTTAATGCTTATCCTAATTTGCAGATTTTTTTGAGTGATGAAAACTCTTTGAATGCTTTAATATTAAGCATTAAACTCCATGGTTATGATTATTTGCCTGGTACTAAAGTTATATGTATTTGTTATAGAATTTATTATAAACCCTTCTTAAAATATAAAACTGGTAATTTTGATAATAAAATAATTATATTTTAAAACAAATAAATATAACTTGATGATGTAAAAATTTGTTACGCTATTGTTCATATAACTTGAACTCTATTTTGATTCCCACCAAATAGGAACTACATACCTTACAAAGGTCAAGTTTTGTACCCATTTAATGTATAGTAAAATATCCCTTTATTGACCAAAGAAATTACACTGGGCGCAATTGACTATTCCAAGCATTACCATGTTCTGTTATTAACTTATTTATTCCAAATTATAAAATATCATTGTGGCCCCCATCATATTTCTGAACAAAAGAGTCGTCAATTCTGATTTTCAGCCTTCACTTAATAACCGTGATTAAACTAAACACATTTGAATTGAAAAAAAAAACTTGTGATTAGGACTCTATTTCTTTGCATACACTTAATAGGCGTTTGGATATAAATATTGTAATTTTTGAAAAAAAAAAGTTATATTTGAAGTTAAGTTGAAAAATATTATGAAATTTGAAATTATATTTGGACATGTATTTCACTAGAAAAAATATTGCAATTTTGTGAGTGAGAAAAAAAAATTCTGAAAATTTTAAAAACGTGATTATTAAAAAAATTATTTTCGAAAAATTTTCGTTAACTTACGAACTTTTATGGACAAACATATTTTTTGAAAAAAATATTTTTTTTTATGGCAAACGGGACCTTAGTTGCGTGTTTCGATCCCGTGAAGCGATCAGAATTTTTCCTAAATACGTGTTGAACTTGGTCGGTAGATGTTCAAATTTGTAACTCTAATTTTCTTGCACTCGTTTGAACATTGTAGCACATTCGAATGACAATTCAGAATATGCGTATGTTCTACGTGATTTGAATATTATTCCTCGGTTAAACTAAACATTACCTCTTAACAATTTAAATCTTTTGTAACAAAACGTGAAAACTCCTTTCTCGGTCTTTACTTTTGACAATAATAATAATGATGAAAATAACAATAATAATAATAATAATAATAGTATCAATACTTTTAATTTAAATGGGAATAAAGAATCAGGGGGTAGCTGTAGGTTCTATTTTGGTATGAAAATAATGTGGTAAATTTGAAAAGGAAAGTTAATCCAGAGGATCTTGATGGAACTCTCATTTATGCTCGAGAGCTTTTTACATTTCTGGACAAAATATAAAATTGGCCGATCAGCCAAAATTAATCGCATTTGTTAATTAAAAATATATAAAATAAGAATATTATATGTATATAATACACACACAAACACACACACATATATACATATATTAATTGTTATTCTTTAGGAGCGACTATGAATATATATTTCTATTTTACTCCATCCCCATTTATTGCTTTTATACTTGTAATGTAGTGGAAAAAAGAAAAGTAATTCGTCATGCTCCACTTTGATTGGCACTTTTTTTTTTTTTGATTCATTAAAAAAATGAATGAGTCACATTATTTCCTTAACAAGAGATTATTACAACCAATGTAATGTCAGATTTAAAAATATAAGTTTAAAAAATTTTCACCACACAAATAATTTAAATTATTTAATTCCACAACATTCAAAGACCTTTGTATCTTTATTAAATCACATTCAAGTTAAATCACGACAAATAAAGTGAAAAGAGTAAGTAATACCTATTTGAATGTATCTGATCAAGTTTTGTGTTGCGGTTAGCGTGGGAAAGAAAAAGATAAACTCATAATTGTCTGAAATTTCACAGATAAAGTCATACACAAAATTGCCTGAAATTTCACCTGTCAATGCTCTACTTTATATCATGAATGTCTAACCCTTTCCTTCTCTTATCGTGGTCGACTCTCATTTTCGCTGGCAAAAAAATGAAAAGAATTTAGCAATAACTTGAATTTTGTATTAAGTTATATACATAGACGGTGTTAAGAGTTATTTATACTAATGTAAATTTTAACATTTTTATCAAATAACTAATTGATGTTTATAGATACTTTACCTGTACATTGTAATATATATATGTGTGTAAAATCTAAACTCTTTAATTAAAAAAGCCATTTAGTTTTAGGTACTATGAATTTGGACAATGTTGTTTAGTTCTTTTCTAAATAAAATGGTAATCAAATAAAATACTGATTAACTTTCCATAAGTATGTAGGAACACACGATCATTATTTTTCTCTCAAGACACAATAAGTAGCAAAAAGGTTTAAAGAAAAATAAGGAAAAATAATTTTAAAAGGAAGAAAAAGAAGGTGAAGTCCCACTAAAATCTCTCTGGGCTTTAGAAAAAAGATCGTCTGAAATAGACTATAAAACCTTCCCGCCACTATAAAATCTCTCTCTTCTCTTTTTCTCCAAAGTGAAAAAAACTCATAAGGGGAAAATAAAAGAAGAAAAAGGGGTTTCGTGGGTTTTGATTATTTTCTCCGAAATAAGCAAAGGGGAAAAAAAGATGGGAGCGTGTGCAACGAAGCCAAAGGAGTTGAAAGGAGAGGCGCCGGAAGCCGCACCGGAGAGCGTTACGGCGGCGGAATTAGCGGCGAAGGATGTGACGGTGGTGGCGGAAGAAGAAGTGAAGAAGGAAGTAGAAGTTGGTGCTGATGATGATGCTGAGAAACGCCGATCTCTCTCTAACTTGTTCAAGCAGGTATTTTCAATTTTTCATATGTCAACTGTCGTATTTTTATATTTATATTTATTTTTTTCGGTATAAAATATATGTTTTTATTTGTAGAAATAGAACAATTGATGTCTTTTTGGTTCTTTTCTATAATTTGATTTTATTATATTCTTTTATTTTTAATTACGTTTTTTATTACTGTTTATTTGAATATTGGTTGCTCTGAATCTGTTGTATATTCTTCGACAACAGCTTCAATCTGGAGCTAAAAGGAAAGGATTTTCGTATATATGAGATTCTCTTTGTTTGTGTTCTTTTGGTGATCTTTAGACTGACCTCCTATTTGCCCTTAGCTTTCATGTTTACACTCTTTTCTATTTGTTGTCGATACTATTGATGGCTGAATCTTCCTATTTTATTTATGGTTTAGTAAAGAAAAAATTAAATATCACTGTAGGATTTTATTTTTGTTGCTAATACTGCCACCAATTCTTTTTAATTGTCATATTTGCATTTTACACGCTCCTTCAGAAAATATTAAGAAGAATAACTTTTTTTACTAATTTACCTTTATTTATATTAGTCTATCAATTATTTTGTAAATTATTTATATTAGTCTATCAATTATTTTTAGTAACCATGATAATCGAAAAGGAGTGGAGGAAGTATCTTGTTCTTTTTATTTTGGACTACTGGATAATGTTATTTATAATGATGATAATCCACCTTAATGGCTATCAAAAAGAGAGGTGGATTACTATTTTTATTAGGTTTTCCATCAATTCCTGGCTCTGAATTTAACAAAAATAAAGTATTTTTGCATCTAATGTTGTATTTTTTGGATATTTTTACTGGAATGTTGATGATAGGCATTAATACCTATGAGAAAGCAAGAAGGTAGGTACTTAAGCAAGTCATAACCGCCACTCTAGGCCTAATGAATGTTATATAAATTAATACCAACATGTAATTATTTTTTTTGGACACTAATGGACTGTCATCATAATTATATGGTCCATCCCTTTATTTTTCACTAGTATTTTTGTCGGCATTCTTTATCTTTTCTTAAAGATACCCTTATTCCTGAAAGCAAACTTTACTTTTTTGGTGTTAAAATTGTTTATTCTTTAATTTGCCTGGCTGGAACAGAGATGGTGTGGTGTAAGTATAGATTAATTGCTATATTTAGAGTCTTTGTGGTCTAAAAGAATCTTGGTAATGATGTTTGACATTCAATTGGATTCTGAGTTGTTGACAACCAAACAGGGTATTTGTTTTCTTGGTAATGGACCACTAAACTTGTTTTCTTCCCCTTTGTTTCTGTTTTTGTGTAGTCTTGTGATTATAATCTTGCTTTTATACTAGACAATATTGCTGGCTTTGTCTGCCTTTTTGTTTCACTGGTTTTCATGTATGTTAACTCAGTTTTTTTCAATTATAGCGACACTGACATTAGGGTCATTCTGGATTGTTTGGTTATAAATATATTGTACCTTTTAATTACCTAGAAAGTTTCCAGTAGAAAATGTAATGCAACTTTTTCACATTTAACATAAAAAATTTCAAGATTGTGTAAAGAACATAATACAGCTTCATCAGAAACTACAAAGAGGAAGAGAAAGGAAAAAAATGAGAATTTCTTTCTTGGTGGAAAAGAAAGATAATATTTCCCTTCCCCTCTACACAGGTCTATATATATATATATTCATTCTCCTTTCATCCCCACATGGAAGAAATGAAATAGTCATGTTTTTAGTTCATAGTTTTTGACTTCAACTTTATGTCATAAATGTGAATGGAATTGATAGATTGGTTGAGTTTGTTGTTTAACCATTCAATTGCCAGCTTATTTGACTTGACTTAGCAGGATATTCTATGCTTGTTCACATAGTTACCATTTACTGCAAAAAGATAGTTGTTTTGCTACAAAGAACAAGAGGAGGAACATTGATTTGATATTGTTTGGTAGCATTTGTCTAGTTTCTGATATGTTCCATTTCTTTTGTCGCAGAATGAAGAAGTTAAGGGATCGGAGCAAGTGAAAGAGGAGGCATCTGAGATAACACAAGCTTCCGAACCATCAGAAGCCAAGCCAGATGAAGTTGAGAAGGTTGTTGATGCTCCTGTAACGACGGAGACAGAAAGAGCTCTAGAAGTGGTATCCACAATAGAGGCCCCCAAAGCAGAGACTTCTGAGGAGAAGAAGATAGAGGAAGTAAAATCAGAAACCAAGACTCCTGCTGAGAAGAAAGTAGAGGAAGTAACAGTGGCAGTAGAGACTCCTGCAGAGAAGAAAATAGAAGAGGCACCAGCTGCTACTGAGGCTCCAAAATCTGAAGCTCTGGTGGAGAAGAAAGCAGAAGAAAAATCAGTTGCAACAGAGGCTCCAAAATCTGAAGCTCCGGTAGAGACGAAAGCAGAAGAAAAACCAGTTGCCACAGAGGCTCCAAAATCTGAAGCTCCAGTGGTGACGAAAGCAGAAGAAAAACCAGCTGCCGAGGCAGAGAAAACTGTAATAGAAGAAAAGAAGTCGGACAAATCTTAATAGGATAAGTGAACCATAATGCGGTAAGGCTTTGAAAAATAAAACTCTTTTTCCTTTTGCTCGAAGATTGCAAGGTGGATGGCGTGGAGCTGTTTTTTGTTGGTTGAACAAGTTGTTATTAGCTAGTTTTAATCATTCATTTGTTGGTTGTGGTTTGAGTTCTGATTACGTACTATATTTTCATCTTATTCATCAATGGTACGTTTAAACATACTATATAATTAGCTTTTTGCAATATGACGAGTTAGTATGGTTTCCAATTTTTCTAGTTTTTTATTCACTGAGATATTTGTTATACATGGATGTACAAATTCTTGTGCGCCACTTGAACTAAATCAGGAAAAGTGGGAAAAAACATTTGATTTTGCTGAACTTGAGCATAGAATAACTGGTGATTGGATATATGAGTTGGGTCTCCCAGTTATGCTTCTTGAAGTGTTGCAGCTGATGTAGTAACAATTTGATGATCAGTTTCTAGTTCTGGGACTATTGCAGCAGTAGCCAGATTTCCACCAGCAAATGAGATGATCTCAATGACTCCGTTGTTGTTACTTTTTAAGTCTTCAGTTTCAGCTATGCTTTTTAAGGCTTCAGTTTCAGCTATTCTCATCTCTTTGGCTTTTCCCCATAACACAATATATAAGCCGGCAATGATGAATATTGATCCTATAATGCTATCATCATAAGCAGAAATCATTAGTTTCTGTATGAAATTAATTGCAATATGGAGAGTCATAATGTAGATTCTTACCTTCCAAGGTGTAGCTCCTCGTGAAGGACAAGCGTACCAACTATAGCTACAAAGATAAGTGCCAACGGATAGAAGGAAGAAACATAGAGAGGCCCTTTTAGCTTTGTGCACCATGTTATCATGGTTACTGCTAATCCTGAAGAAATAATGCCCTGTAAACAGTGTAGAAAATGTTGAAAACTCGAGATCGGAATCCATTCATGTGTTGGTTTCATTCCCCCTGATACTTCTAACTTGTAAGAATTGAGTTACATACCGAATAAGCAGTAGTGAAAAGTCTGATATTCCAGCCAAGTTTCCAGGCAGATGAACCCCTTTCTTTAAAAAAAGCATAGATGCCTGCTTCAATTGCCCCACAAAAACACATCAATGCAGTATTTGAGTACATGGGGTACCTCTGCCTCATCTTACCCTGATGTCAAGAAAAGAGAATAGAACACAATACATTGTATCAAGAAACTGACGATATATCTGAATTTAGTTAATGGAGAAATTAATTGCAAAAATCACCTGAAAGATCAACCAAGAAGCATAAGAAGCGCAACTTAAAAATGCAAGTGTTGAACCCCAAACATTGCTGTAGGTTGTTGGTTGTGCTGATGTTGCAGTGACATTAGCATTATGAAGAAGATGTATATTGGCAGACCAAAATGGAATCTTCATTCCTTTGTAAAGGTTCAGAGTTAGTGCTCCCATAATGCCCAATATAGTTCCTAACAACTTGGCTTTTCCTGCTAGTCTATGCATGTCCAAGCTTTCCATCCTGTGAATACCATGCCCAAAAAAATTATTACAAATCATTGGAAATAAATAAAATAAAGTTAATTGCATCTAGATTTTGATTTTGAATACCTTAGTTCCTCGTAAACTTAGTCAAAATGACACTAATAGGAAACTCAAAAGCTGGAATTTTTATGGTATAAAAAAGATATAAAATATTTCTAAAATTTGTTATTGTCATATTTACACATGCACCCCTATACACATTCATTTTCAGAGTACTCATTTCTTTAATATAAAAGAAATTCTTGAATCTTCCATGCCACTGGTAATATTTGGCAAGTATATGTACTTTCATATCCATCTCTTTTGATAACAATTCTTAGGCGAACAATATAACATAAGATGTAAACATCAAATTAAGAGATTCCAGTAAATTTTGAAGAAAAGAATTACCTCAAAATCACAGCCATAATTAATGTCACTGCAGGAGTAAGGTTAGACACGGCTGATGAAAATGTTGTTGTCGTGTAAATCAAACTCTCCGCATTGAAATTGCTTCCAAGTGCTGCTCTGTAAAAATAAATATACCCAAATTATTTCCAAAAATTTAAGGATGATTACGTGTGCGTATGTGTGTGTAGGGGCTGTGGCATTTTTCTAGTGATAAGCAAATTACTTTAAATAAATATGGAGTGATATTATGAGGTGATTTTTTAAGTGAAATAACCTGGCCGAAAGAGGTAACAATGTGCTCAAAGCGCGAGCGCACACACAAACATATTATTTTCCCTTTATGGTAGAAGTTAGGACTAAAAGTTCTTCTTAATGTGAGTATTGTCTTTTAAAGTGCTAGGAATTTAGTTATTCATCTCTAAAAAGTTTTGATTAAACTTTTCATATTCATAGCACCATTTTCAATTATTTCACTTAAAGGAGAGTCCGATGCACGCATTCTGTACTTATGCAGGATCGGGGAAGGGCCGCATCCCTATACACACCCTTGCGATCCTTTCGCGCATTTTACGTGAATGCAAAATGCTTTATGCATCAGACCGCCCTCTTAATGAAATAATTGAAAGTGACGCGACGAATATCATCCGTTAGCTGTAATTCTCACCCCATCAATCCATTCACAAACCCTTGGAAGATTATTGTCCAGCTTAATCTTGGTCTACTTCTTCTGCAAAAGCAAAGAAGAAAATAAGTATAAACAAGCTGATCTTGATTCGATCCTTAAATCGTTTTTTATATATCGGTACGTTAGAAAAATGCTAGTAATAAAGAATTGAAAGTGAAAGAAAAAAAATGAACTTCAACGATGCATGAAAGAAACACACTCTCAAAAGCAGTAGTATAAAAATTTATGAACAAAATATTGTTGATACTTAATCAAAGTGCTCCATTTTTCAACATTATTTACGTGTCAAATGACTCTCTAGTAGAAAAAAAGTTTCATGAATATTCAAGTATTAAAGCATTGATCAAAAGAAAAGTAAATGAAAAGAAGAATGTTATAAATTGAAAATAGTATTTTTCACAGTAAACAAATTAATAGAAATTCAAGAACCTCTCAATAATGAAAGCAAGAGGAGCCATGAAAGCAGCGGCAAAAACCAATCTGTAGAAGACCATAATTTGCACATTCATTCCATCAGCAACAGCAATCTTGTACAAAATGTTTACACTTCCAGATGCTAATTGACTTAACACCATTAATATCACTGTTTTCATATTTCCTATGTTCTAATGAAAGATAGCACCAACCTTTTAATTAATTAGGTGAGCTAATTCTTTCACTCTCTCTTAGGTTAATTAACATCAATATGCATGCTCTTATATAAATATTCATCAGTACACTTAGCTTTACGTAGGTACGAGAAAAGGTAATCACATGTCCCACCTATATATAGTTCACTTCTCTTAATATCAAGTGAGGGTTACTATAAAGTTTGGCCTTAACCCTGATTTAGGTAACTCAAGAAAGATGAAACAGGAGACGTGTAGCTTTGAACCAAGGAAGAGTTAATTTTCAGTTTCGAATCAAAAACCAATTCAGTTCTTACAATTGCATGTGCTAAGTGAAGTACATAGGTGAATTCAATATTTAAACTAGATAAGTTAAATTGTAAAGTTCCTACCACTGAATAAATTTTTGAAATAATGAGTTAAAATTTTATATTTTATTAAAACTTTAATAGTTTTTACATATATATTTATATTCCGTGCCGGAAATATTAGATTTGAACCAAATAAACTAGGCTCTAAAGCCCATAAACTTGTATTCTTCCATAACATTTACATATTCTAATTGAGGAACTACACTAACCGAACTTTAAGCGACAACAACTAATGGTTTCAGAACTTGTGCTATTAGTACGAAAAGGTTGAAAAACTTTAATGTTGCAATTTTGAGACAATAACTCACTACTTATAGAAAGAAGACAGCAAGATATTAAGACAAGAAAGAGTTTGAATAATTCCCTTACGTGACATCTTCTTGGATTTATAAGTTATCAGTCTAAACATGTACGAAGATAAGTGTGTGTGAAGACCATTAATTGTTGGAAAAATTGACCGTTTATAGGTTGTTAAGTCGTAAAACATTTGCAATTTTCTTCCTTCTTGTTTTCTTTTACGGTTACCTACTTCTTCTTGTGTCAACAACAATTTAGTGCTATCATAATACGTAATACAAGTAAGCTCCATTCCTAGAAAAAGTTCATATAGTCCCTTCATTTAGGTTTTAATGCGCACGTTATTCTTAAAATTATTCAAAATCAATAAGCTAATTTTTAAGCATTTAAGTTTACGCAAAAAGGTAGTCAATCTAGACGCAAATTTATATAATTATTACATTGGCGGATCTATATTGAACCTCATGGGTGCTTAAGCACCTGTTGACTTTTAGTCGAATATTATATTTTATTATTGAAAATTAATAATTATAGACAAAATTGTTGATTGAGCACTCAATTTCAGAAAGTAAAAAGTTCAATTAAAGACAGTTGAGCATCCATGACTTAAAATTTTTGGATCCGCCTTTAAACTATTATTTTTTGGAATATTCTTTTTTTTGTCTGTTTGTTTTTCTAGCTTCTAACTTGTTTTAAAGCATTGAAATAAAAATATTTTACAGCGGGTGGAACTTAACCAACAAATGAAGTTATTTTCTACTTAATTCTATTTAATCACTGTCTCTGCCTTCTCTATCCCACTGGGTGCTGGTTACATTACATGCCAGCATTTCTTTCGATTCTAATCTAATAATTTGCGACGTTTGAGCCAACGGCACTCAACGGCATATACTATCTGGGTGCTAACACCAAATCATCGCTAGGGCTACATCATGTTAACTTATCATAATTAATTAATTTAATAAGGCGATAACTAATTATAATATATTAAGTAATAAAACTTTAATAAACATATGTCATACATTTACTGATTTGGTATAACTATCTGATGTATGTAAGTTTTTATTAAAATCAACTCAGCTTCATTCTATGCACCTATCATTAGACAATAATATAAGAATTTTTACCTAGTTATGCTATATTATAAACTTATTTATTTATTCTAGAGAGATTATCACTTAATTACATTTTGATATACAAATTTAACAATTATATAAAAATTAATAATTATTGAGTATCCTTTAATAATAGGGTATTGAACTGATAATAACCGATACACACGCCTACGGTTACTCATCTTACCCAGGTTGCTCATCTATTTGTTTAAACAACTACGGAAGTTATTTAAGCAACTCAATCAGTTGTTTAAACAACTGCTAAAGTTGCTTAAACAACTTAATCAGTTGTTTAGTTCGATTGTTTCTTGACCTCAACTGTATGTGATTTATGCATATCTTTTTTTGAAACAAAAGATATTATTGAGACGCATTGCTCATGGATTTTAAAAGGTAATAAACAGTTGGAAAAAGTCTCCTCGTCAGAATGTATATTATTTATAAAAAGGGTACAGTTAATTTTGGTAATAACTAACAAAATATAGTTAAATCGAGTAAACTTATTTGTAATAATAAAAAATCTCAATAATATATAAAATTAGAAAAATATTTACAGATTTAGCTAGTTTTTCATATTTACAAATTTTTGTTGCATATATACAATTCGATCAAAAGTTATGATTATGTATATCTGATATACAACTTACATATAACTTTTTTTTGTTCAAAATCTGGTCAAACACATACAATTTACATACAAGTTATGTTAGTTGTATGTAATTTGTAGTCGTTTCTACACCAGATATATAATTTATTTATATCTTTTTATTAAAGTTTTATTTTGAAATGTCAACCAAAAACAACTCGAATCTTCACAAAATTTCCTCAAAATCGATATATAAACTCTAAAGAATATTTTCAATCACTTTTATGAACACCTACTACTTCGGTGGTACCTTAGAACAAAAATATGAATTAATTTCTATCTTTTTAAGAAAACATTATTTGTAAGAATATCTAATCCAAACAAATAACAAATTCGCAAAATTCAATTTTCGAATTCAAAGCCTGCTTTTTAATTAATAGCAATCTCTCTTTTGATCTTTTACTTTGCTCGTTCCTTTCTTATTGGCAATTGCAGTGTACAGACAAATGATGTTCAATTTTAAAATCACATGTATGAACAATCTTATCTCACTGTTTCTGTTTCAAGTCGATACAATACTTGCAATTTTATTTTCTTTTAACAATTTGTTTCATTATTTCTACTTGACACAAACCTAGCTTTTTGAGCTTCGAAGCTCCAAAATGCTACTACTTCTCCGGCAAATAAACTCATTTATTGTTCTGATGGAATGCAGAAGGAAGAATAGGGAGAGAGAATGTGAAAGATTGGATCCCAATACATTACTTTATATATAAATGGCAATTGTGTATATGAAAATGTAAATAAGTTATTACCTCTCTAAAAGGGGATAAATAAGTTTAACATGTAGCATAAATCGGTAAAATTCTCTTCCTTATTCCTCATACAATCCAAGAGTAGTATGACTTCAAATGTTTATGGTACAAGAAGCATTAGTTGAGGCCCATTTACTCTGAAGTGCACAGATAGCCGATTTTAAGACCCTCATTTAAGATATAGTCAAGTTCCTAAATGTTTGCAAAATAGCCATTTTTAATCAACTTGACGCGTGAGTTTAAAATTCAAACATGTGTGTTTGAACTTGGCTTGCCAAACCCTAACTTTAGATATTGATCGTATGCCAAGTTACGAGTAGTTTATGCATCTAGTTTTTATTCCTTCTAATATTTTTAAGCTTTTTCAACAACACTCACTTAATTTAAATTCATTCCATATATGAAATTGAGACCCCTTACTCAAACTTGCAACATGGTATTTTTAGATGATGTATAAGAGTTGTTGGAAGAAGAAAACAAACTTTTCCAACAACACCCACAATACTCACTTGATTTAAACTCACATTTCATGTTCATTATTCAAGATTCACTTCTTTAAGCTTGCAATAATGGTGATTTAATAATGGAGACCTTAACTTGCTATGGATGCAAAGTTTCTTAAAAAGTGGCTGCATCTTAAATGGCTCAGAGCCGAAAGCCCAATGACCAAAGCCCAAAGAGCGAGCCCATACTTCTTCCCTAACAAAAGGTAAAGCGTCAAACGTGGTCCGATGTTGTTCATACTACATTGACTTCCCCAAAAACAGCTCCGTCCTTCCTCGTAGTCTCTCACTTGCAAGCAACTAAAAGCACCATTATATATAATCATTCTTGTACAAAAAATTCAAAAAACTCATTCTTTTGCCTTTTTTATATTTAATTTGGGTCCTCTTCAAAATACCTCTGCCATTTCAAGAAAATGCAAGTAATACCCAGATGGCGTAACGTGTTGATCCTAAAGAATGCACTTATTCATTCCACAAAAGTTGTAACTTCTACACAATCAACAAATACCCATTTGTCTTCTTTCCATTCTACATCATTTTGCTTCGAGAAATGGAAAAATAAGTGGAATTCTGTGAGTTCTTTTTCTTTTCCTATTTTTTCCGTAATAGACTTTGGTCAGAAACTGAATTCTGCTTTTTTGGACAATATCACTTATTCTGTAATTGATGTTTAATTAAGATATGACACACTAATGGAAAAAATGTTTGATCTTTGATTGTTGTAGCTGCTGAAGTAAATTCCTTTTTGGTTTTAGCTGCATCAGTATTTGTTTATTTCATTTTTTTTGTAGCTGCATAAAAAAGTTGTTTTAGATTATTGATTGAACCTGCTATAATTGGAGTGAATGTGAGAGAAGATAGTATGTTTTTTTTTCCTTTTCCATTGTTAGTCAAAGTACTTGCTAGTTGAGTAATAAATCCTGGATTGAGAAAAGAAGGAGATATACAGGTTTTAAATACTGAAAAGCGATTAGCTTTTTGCTTTTTTAATTGTTGTGTTGGAAGCTGTTTTTTTTTTCCTGTTAATCGGTAGCTCAATGTTGATGAATTATATAATAGAAGAGGATTAGTTTGCAATAGCTTCAGTCATCTCTACCTTGTCCCTTTTCATATGAAGAGGGAATAACTGGTCTTGCGAATTCGTGCAATCTTATTTGGGGTTCAATTGTATGTACATTTTGCAATTATTTCGTCGGGAAAGTGCAAGTATCACTCTCAAGAGGTGCTTGTCATCTAGAATAGCTTCACTGCATTTTTTTTGCTTATGCTAAAATTATATGACAAAGTGAGATTTCATGGGGATTAATTTCATTGTATCAGCATTTTGCGGACAATGGGATTCATGCTTGTAAATTTTCATTTGCAAGAGATGGTAACCTTTTCAGTCTGTGTGTTCTGCATGTGTACAACAGTTTTTTTCTTATGTGGATCACCTATATTCTTCAAAAGTTTTGGAGAGCGCATAAGCTTTTACCTCTTAACAGGTTTAGAGCTGGGAAATAAGCAATCTTATTTCATGTGAAGGTATCCTATGATGACTCGAGAGTTAACAGCTTGTGGTGGAATCAGTTAACTAAGTTTTCCTGTCTTCAAAATGTTCTTTTGAAATGACTTCAGCAGTGACGGAAACCTTCATCTCTAAAAGTAGTTAAATAAATTTGAAATAGTTCAGCAATTTGACGTGCTACATTTGCCCCCTTCCAGTCTCCACTCATCTTTAGTGGCTTTACACCCACACCAGTTAGCCATCAAATCTCTTACCAAGTTGGCTCTAGTTGATTTTCTTATAGATAATAGTTGTCTGATTCTATTCCTCGCACCAACGGACTGAAGCACCTCTACGTGAGAGCAAAGATATGGAGGTCTAAGCACCTGTATAAATTGTATCGCTTCAAATTAAGAAATATTTTTGATATTCCATAGTATTCTCTGTATACCACAAAGGAAGAGGCCTTGGAGATGGTAATCAACCAATATGCCTTCTCTTAAGTTAACAAGGCTTATGCTGTCAATTTATCGTGGTCTAGATAATCTTATCCTTTTGGTTAATAGGAACTCTTCACTCCCTTTATTGGTGCAAAAGAGGTCTGTTATAAACACATTGAGGCTTGCTCACAATTTTCTTTCAATTTCTTCCAGTAGTGATGAATTTTCGGAGGACACTGAATGATGTCACCTCACCTAAGTCACTAGAATTGCTCAGCCAATAATGCATAGCAGAGATATACTCATCACCTGTCTTTGCATTCTCCCACTTAAATTGTCGTATCTGTTTAGACTGTTTACCCATCTCCTGGGGTCAGTTCATTATCTGAAAGCAGGAATTGGTCAAGAAATCAAAGGTATAAGTCATATTCTATTCCCAGTTTCATGGCTGGCGGTACGGGAGTGTTAGTATTAGGTGATGTATGTAAAGTGTATGTAATTTATAAATTGAAGTGGAGAATAAAATAAATAAAAAAAATCTACCTCAACATAGTACAAAAAGGTTTTTGCACATTATGTATTCTTCAAATTACAAGAGATAAGATAAATAAAATCATTAGATATCAGTTGATTACTCTTTAAAAAGGTTAAACTAGAATGCTTGTTATATTAATTATCAAGAGCCTTTGTATGCTTCCATAACTTGGATAGGGATTTCATCTTCTTTGGTGTAGTACAACTCTACTCTGCGGAATGTATCAATATAAATTAGAGACGTGCATCAAGTCAATTGCTCTTTAGAAAATATTTGCTTAAAATTCCACCAAGAATGGAGTATATTTCCTCCCCTTTATGTTTCCTTGGTTTGGAATAGGGTGGAGGTGGTGTTGTTCTATATTTGCTTGTATATTAAGTGTCAATACACTCCCTTATCCCCAAAGAAAAGTTTCAATATGCCTGTTCATCAAGTCCGGTATATATTAGGAATTTGTTGTGTTTCTGAACTCCGGTTTAGCATTCTCTTCTCATTCATAATGAATTTCACATGCCTGTTGCTTTAAATTTCAAGCAATATTTTTCTACAGTTTGTGTATATGACTTTCATAAATTGTTCCTGCAGGAGTTTAGAGGACAGCAGCCAAAGAAGGTAATATCTTTACCAGTTTCCAGTAGTATAGGGAGTGAAATTCTTAGGATTAGCTATATCCTCGTGAGTGATTTTCCTTACTTTTATCTGGTCAGTTAGATACGTTCCTGTTCATTTCTTTTCTTCCATGTTATATATCTATCAACCTCTCTTTTCATTCTCTTTTGCTTATTAATCATCTTATGTTTACTTTATTTTTCAGAATTATATCAGATATGCGACACGTCAAAAGCGTGCTGACTCAAAAAAAGCTTTGAAAAATCTTCTCTTTTATGGGGCATCAGAAAGCTCTTTTGAGGTGAATATTAATCTTTTTTCCTTTCACCGATGAGGCAAATCTTAATCTCAGTCATAACACATCAACTGTTACTATTATGGAGTGATATTAAATGCTTTTCATTTAAAATAATTTCTTTGGATTAGTTTGTTTTGTGAATTGTTTTCCGATGTTTGGTTGGACATAAGGTAGGTGACCTGAGACAATAATAGAAGTGGTAGGGGGTGTCATTCCGGTAATTGTTTTGAGTATTGAAGGTTGACAGTAATATTTACTTGGTAGTTGAAGTAAGTGATATGAACTAAGAGTTGAAATATTTTCATATGGTACGACTTACACTCTCATTTTCCCCTTTGGTGTCTGTTATTTTTTTTTTTATTGGTTGAAACTTAGCATACGGCAATAACCAAACACTACATAATTATCAAGGACAACATCTTCCAAAAAGACATGAATACATCCTAGATCGCTACACACCTTAATCATTGAATGCAAGGTCATTTTTGTATATTGGAATACTGAAGATTAGTTCGGCTATTCTTCTGCTTCTTGTTCCCTCCTTTATCTGCTTCCCCAATTGGAATTTCTATGTATTCCATCTTTTACCAAAAGTTTCAGGCTGTTGATTGTATTTTTTGGATAGATAAAAGGTGATATCATTAGATTATCACCAAGGTTGCATTCCCATGTGCACTGGTGTAGAAAAGAAACAGTTACTACCCACATTGGGAAGCAAGGAACCAGTTCCTCCAAAAAGTGAATCAAAGGAAAAAGTCAACTGAGAGAATCAACTAAAGAAAGATTCTCTTTCCAATAATCCCCATGAAAATACTAACTTACGGAATGAACTGCAGGGAAGCTCGAGAGCTATTCTTTTCTTCTTCTACAACTTATCAGCATCCCCCACCCCACCCCACCCCACCCCAAACCCAAGGAAAAACTGCTTTATGTCTGCTTCTAAATGTGACGCTTGAAGTCTCTGTTCAAGTAATGTAAGAAGCTCTGCTAATCAACCACAGAAACTTTAGTCTTTCATCTAGGATACTCACTTGTCACGTGTCAGCTTTGAAGTGAATAAGTTATCTCCTTAGGAGGATTAAAGGAAGATATATTGGGGACTCCTTATTTGTGCAATTTTAACATTTACCCATACAATGATCAAAGTAAAAGAATCTCAAGGTCTAATGAGGATAAAACAAGTTCAGTTTAGTAAGATGAATCACCTAGTATATAGAAGGAAAAGATGGATAAAATATAAGCAATGATGAAATGTTCGCTTATACCTCATCCCGTGTATACTTTCTCTTAGTTCTCTATTGCTTTGTCTTTCTACCCCAATGCATCTTTTCTGTGTTCATGGGAAGTTCTGGTCGACTTTAGTGTACTGGTGTAATTTCCTCTGTGATCCAAGGCATGAATGTCCACTTTTTTGGCTTAAATCCTACATGGTATGATGTGTTCCGCTTCTGAACTTAGTACCTGATCAATTGCATGCAAGTACACTATCTATATTAGATCTATTCTCATTTTACTTTACTTTACCTTAAAATTGGTATACTTATGGTTGCTATTTTCTTGTTGAACAATTTACTAGAATGAATCTTCAGCAATAAATGATAGATGGGATGTGGAACGGGATGACCGTTCAGAGAAGAAAAGTCAATTTAAGTCCGCTGCTCGTCGTAGGGATCGCATAAGGAGAAGGATGCGTAAGCTTGTACTCTCATTTCACTATTAGCTTCTCTGCTTTGACTAGCACTGTCTAATGAAAATTCTTATGTCTCCCTGTGATAAATATCAGTGTGTTTCAACTTTTTTTGGCCCCTTCTAAAGATTCTGAAACTCCAGATGAACTAAAACATATATTCCTATTGGATTTTGGTGGTTTGCCCTAATTTGTTAGGCCCTCCTTGTTTGGAGCTGGGATAGTATATCCTAAAGCTCCTTTACTGCTCACTAGCTAGCTGGACTAGTGGGGTTCCTATGAAGAGACGTACTGAAAACCATGCCTTTCGAATTGAATGCAACACTTGTCTTCCAAATAAAAAATGGCTTATTGGCTTTGGGTTGGCTGCTATAGTGCTGCATAAAATAGGATGGACCAGCCTTGATTTACATTTTTTCCATGTAGGAGTAGTATTGCAAGACTTTGAGCTGCTCAATGTAATGTTTTTATTTATATTTCTTTAAAGAAAAGGTGGAAATTTGACTTGTCAAAAAGCTTTCTTATTGTTTGTCTCTACTATCTTTACATGACTGATGGTGATACGCAGGTGAGAACAAATTTACTAAAGGATGTAAGTAATTTTTGTTGACCTGTTAGTTATTCTTTTTAGGAAAAATGAAGAAACAGAGTTCAGATGAAGCCTTTGATGAATATTCTGAGACAGTATTTCAAGCAACTTTTGGTAATAAGTGGTACACTTGGTCTTTTAAGCCTGGTAAATCATCTGCTTTTGAAGACCTATTTTCCCGAAGACAAGAAACAGACTGGTCAGAAAGAAGGCATTGCAGATGGGATAATGGAACTGAACATGAGACTGAGCCGGAATCCAATTATGGATCCTTAAATGTAGGTTCTTACTCTGAAAGAACAATTCTCGGTTTGCCCCCAAAAGGTCCTCTGAAGATTGAGGATGTCAAGAATGCGTAAGTTCTGAAAGTTTTGTGCTCTTCATAGTCCATACTCAAGATATATGGAAGACTAATGTGAGACGTTATGACCTTCCTTGCAGTTTCCGTTTATCAGCTTTGAAGTGGCATCCTGATAAACATCAAGGACCGTCACAGGTCAGCTTCTAGTTATATAATTCCTTTGTTTGTCCTCTTATGCGATAAACTTATCCTTGTAAGAACCAGTTATATTCTTCTAGTGTTTATTAAAAGAGGAGCATTTCATAGGAGGTCCAAAGGAAATATACCGAAGTGTGTTCATGGATCTGGCTTGTAGAAACCGTTGCTCGATGAATGGTTGATTTTGTTATTAATGTAAATGTGACAAGGGTGATCCATAGAGGGATTCCTGCTGCCTTTAGTTTCAAGCAATGCATCATCTGGTAATTGGATTCAGTGAGAGAGAAACATGTCATGAATTTGAAGCAACATATATAGCAGCTACTTGGCACAGCGTTGCTGTTTGTGTATTCACCTTGTAAAAGGCAATCTGGAAAGATTGTTAGTTTGTTGTTTGTTGGTCTTAATTGTGGTGAGAGTGAGCTGTGGAGCTCATTCCAATGTCACTTTAGTTTCGTGAAAGAACCAGGTTCGACATCTGAACAGAGGCATTAGCATAGTTGTCTGTCCTGAAGCATTTCTAGTCCAGAATGAATTCGCTCATCTAAAAACTGAAATAACTATTGGCATGTTCAACATATTTTCGAGTGCAAGTCAGAGGGAGGGACGGGAGGAGGAAGTAGAAGACTGCCAATTACAGATGTAACTTGCTTTGTACTAAAGATTTATCTTCTAAAGCGCAATGCATTAGCGTATCCTTCTTTTTCGGTGTGAATGCCTGTGTATTGGAACTTTATTTTTCTGTTCTAAGATTTAGCTACTCATTATCGTATTCTCAAGAGTCCTCACAAGGTAATTCATTGCATTTGTGCAGGCAGCAGCAGAAGAGAAATTCAAATCTTGTGTCACTGCATACAAATCATTGTGCAACGCGCTCTCCCCAGCTTAACCTTTTATCTGATACATCTATGGTTTCTGTTTTTCGAGCGTCAGAAGCCAAAGTCGCCATTCATTTTTAATAATAGCTCAGTCTTATGTATTCTAATTTAATTCTGTATGATAAACTTATTTACTCGGGCAATAAAGGCTGTCTTTTCCAACAGAGCCATGAAAATTTAGTTGCATGTGGGATTTATTAGCTCATTGAATGTTAATTCCCTCATTCTAATTGACATATCTTTTTAAACTTGTTTTGGATGACACAATACTCTGTTAAAACTCCTAGGATTCTCTGAAGGTGGGAAAAAGTTGCTTTAATTATTCTGAAGGTCCATGGCTTAGCAGCAGTAATAATGATTGTGTGCTCCTATACTTGGATGACTCGGTTCTTTTGAAAGCAAATAGGAGTAATATTCTTCTCATATTCTTCTCATGTGACATTCTTAAACATCATCTCTACCTTTTTAAGGTAAGGTAAGGTATGCTTATGCACTATCATTTTTAGACCTCACTTGTGGACTATATTGGCTATGTTGTTGATGTAGTACTTTATATTTTGATTATATCAAAAAATCTAAACCAAGGGGGGCATTAACCTTCATGTTCCGAACTGTATAAAGCATTTTGGCACAAAGTAATTATATATATTATTTATGTTAAACCATTGCTTCTACTACTATATTTTGTCCGAATTTAAGACCGACTGGGCGATTTATGGTACAAATAAATGGTAAAGAATTTTTTTTTTTATTGAATGCATTAAATAGCTTTACAATAAAGATCATGATAGAGACTGAACAGCGACTCTACGAGGTTAAAAACCACAAGCACATTCTGGCTGGCCTTTATATATTAGCTAGAAATGGAACTACCAAAGTACTAATGGATATATGCGTTCCTCTATTACCTTGCACCTTTCTCATTATTGCTGAGCTACAGGAGTGTACTGATTTAATTCACTTCGTTTTACGTGACAGTTTTGCAGCTGTATTGGACAAAGAATTCAAAAATGAATGTATTACATTTATCCAGAGTAAGGGTGTTAAGTGGTTCGGGCCCGGCTCGGGACCGCGGGCCAAACGGGCCTCGTGGGCCGCTCCAAACGGGCCTGGGCCTTAGTGGTGCAAAAACCCACCATGGGCCGGTCCGCACCAACAAGCCCACGAGCCCTGGACCGTTTGGCCCGGGACCGCCAGGCGGGCCTGGTCCGGGCCTAACGGGTCTAACGGGCCTGGGCCGGGCCCAACTGCTAAAAATCTAGCCGTTGGGCCATTTTTGCCCGTTTTAATTTCAGAAAAATAGCTTTTGGCCCCCAAACTTTGTTTTAACCTCAAACTTTTTATAAATACACTTTTTACCTATTTTCAACTATAAATACCCCCTCATTCTTTCATTTTTACTCACAAATTCTCTCATTCTCTCTCTAATTTTCTTCCATAATTGCTTACTTTGTTATTCCAATTTCGTGAAAAATTGTGAAGTTGGTGAATTGAAGTATTTAAGTCTTCAAAGTCTTCAACGATATTCAATTTTCAAGAAGTTGTTCGTCATTTCGGTAAACTCGTTCCAACTCTTTAAGTTTTAATATTGTTGTTCTGTTTGTTTTATTTAGTATAATTATAATTAATATGGATTTTTCTTTGAAAAAAATATTTGGTGATAAGGATAAGGGAAAATAAAAAATTGGTGAATCTAGTCGCCAAGCTACTACTCCTTCCCTTGTTACCCGTCCTCCTCCACCTGTTATTCTTGATAGTGATAACCCTTGTTTTCAATTTTCGAATAGTCAATTTTACCATAATGTTGCACCGGGTCAACAATTAGATGAAGAAATTATGAACGCTCTTTATCCTAATCAAACTATATTTGAAAATGATGCGGAAAATGATGATTTAGATGAAACCCAGCCGGATTTAGATAATACACCTACTAGTCCTATTAATAACCCAATTGATGCCCCGTCTGACCCTCCTGTAGTAACCCCTACATTTAATAGAAGACCTGCTAAACGGGCCAAAATATCTCTTGTTCGGCATTTTTTTACTCAACTAAGAGAAGAAAATAAGGCTAAGTGTAGAAGTTATGGGTCTTTGTTGGCTCATAAATTTACTGGCAACCGTAGCGGTATGGGTAGTTTGACTAGACACATATTGAAACAACCTAGAGATAAATAAAGATATTTACAAATAAAAGCTGCGGAAGAGGGGACAAATGTAGATACTGCAGTTCACCCTAGTGCAGGTTCAAATCTAGTTCAACCGGGAATTAACACTGTTACCGGTGGAATTTTATATTACGATCCAAATAAGGATCGTGAAGAATTAGCAAAAATGGTAACTGTTATGTGCTTACCATATAGTTTTCCTTCTAACCCCCATTTTGTGCAATATATTAGAAAAGTTTATAATCCTACTTATAAAGGATGGCCTCGTGCAACCGTAAAGGCCGATATTTATAAATATAAACACGAATATGAATAATATTTACGATATTTATTTACTCATATAGATTGTCGCATTGCTATTGCTACGGATATAGGTAGAAGTGCCAATGACTGTGATTATCTAACCGTTACAAGTCATTGGATAGATGAGGACTGGATAATGCAAAAGCGCATTATTGCCTATAGAATTATTAACTCACGCCACACAGGTAAATTTATTGCCAACACAGTAGCAGATATTTGTAGATATTTTTGTATTAGAGATAAAATAATGTCTGTTACAATGGATAATGCTTATAGTAACACTAATGCAATAGGCTTGCTTACACGTACATTAAATCCAGCATTTACTAATATTTTTCATGTTAGGTGCATTTATCATATTTACCATTTAATTGTTGGTGATGGTATGAAAGTGTTAAATGTAGAAATTGAAAAGGTAAAAATGGCTCTTAATTGGCTTTTTTGCTCAAACCGTAGAAGTAGACTTAGAGAATATTTTAAAAAATGTGATGAATTTGGCCTTAGGGAAAGAAAGGTTCCTAAACCTTGTCCAACTAGATGGAATTACATGTATGAAAGTCTAGTTGTCGCCTATGAATATAGAAACCCAATTAGCGCAACCTATAATGCTCGTGTAGGTGATGGTGATGATGATGATGACGAACACCTTACTAATCAAGACTGGACTAACGTTAAAATTCTTGTAGATTTTTTAGAACAATTTCATGTTGCAACAAACGAATTATCTGGGCAGTACTATCCTGCTATTTCTAATTGTTTAGTTTATATTGCTGCACTTGCAGATTTATTTTCTCAATTTTCATAGGGTGGAGTAATTTATGAACATGCTATTAATTCTATGAAATCTAAGTTTAAAAAATATTTTTTCCTTATCCCCCCTATTTTTGGCGTTGCTGCACTGTTAAACCCAACAATGAAATTAGGAGGTCCAAACTTTTGGTATTCTAAAATTTACAACTCTTTATCACTTTCGCCTGAGGAATATGCTACACTTGGAGATGCACAATCCTCAATTAAAATAAATGCACAAATAATTTATAATGCCTATCAAACTGCCTTAGAACTTGTAGACCCAATATTCCAACTCCTACTTCGTCTACTTCACGATCATCTAAAAGAACTGCAGGCCTAAAAGCCCTCAGTGCTTGGACGGAGTTCAGGGGTTCCCAAGGTGAGAATATTGGTGATAGTTCACAACTAAATGAGCTTCAAGTGTATTTGTCACAGGGACTTGAATAAGAGAATCCCGACGGCTCCTTCGACGTTTTGGAATGGTGGAAGGACAAACAAAAATACTATCCGGTTCTTTCAAGGATGGCTCGAGATATTTTAACCGTTCAAGCTTCAACGGTGGCATCGGAGAGCGCTTTCAGTCAAGCGAGACTTCAAATCGGTGATCATAGAGCGTTTATAAGGGAGAGCTTGAAAAAAGCAGTACTCTTTAGAGATTAGATCCGTTCGGAAAGAAGAAATTTCGGACATGCAGAATCACAACCGGATATAGACGAAGCTTATGAAGACATGCTAGCGGAACTTGTGCAGGATGCGGCTTCGCCCGGAAGCGGTGATGAACAAGCCTCTTTTCCATCACCGCAACGAAAATTCCTCCGGACCTTGAAGGATTTATGAGATTTGTTAGAGATAATACATAGAGTAATATGTAACTTGTATTTCGGCACATCTTCCTTAGTTTTTTTCCTTTTAATGGTGGTATTAGTACCTTGCTGTGCTCATTCTATTGGGGGAAGGAAGACTAAGAAAGATAATACATAGACTAATATGTACTTGTATTTTGGCACATCTTCCTTAGTTTTTTTTTTCCTTTTAATGGTGGTATTAGTACCTTGTTGTGCTCATTCCATTGGGGGGAGGAAGACTAAGAAAGATATTGCCATTTTTTGTTAATGTCGTATTAATAAAAATTATAAGACATTCTCTTGAATATTTCTTTGCAATTTATTTTGTGTTTAAATATGATATAGTATATATATATTATATATCTAATATATATATATATATATATATATATATATATATATGTATGTATCCATTACATATATGCAATCTATATTAGTATATGCATATATAGTTTACAAGAAATTTTCCTAGATTAAAAAAAAAAAAATAGTGCGGAACCATTTAGGCCCGCGGGCCCGGCCCATTTAGCCCGGGACCATATGGGCTTAGGCCCGTAGTGGGCCGGTCCCTTATAGGTGGCCCGTTAGGCCCGGGACCACCTTGGCCCAGGCCCGTTTGGCCCGTTAGGCCCAGGCCTGGCCTACTTAACAGCCTTAATCCAGAGGACCAAAAAGAATAATATAAAAATCAATTCAAACAACTTAGTGTCGGCCCATAGATTCTCAAATATATTTTAAAAAATTTGATTTGGGTGAAGTTTGGTTTGAAGATGAAAATGTTGTTGGACATTATTTTTCAAAATATATTTAACTTTTTAAAAAAAAAACATGAAACGTGACTTATACTCAAAAGTTATAAAAACTATCAAAAATATCCAACAAATAAACTTGCTAATCTTGTATATGCAGAACCTTCATCGATGTCATTCATTATCATTATCACAACTATAGTCGTGAACATAGATAAGTTTGGCACAAAATTATCATTTTTATAATGAACTACATATACACTATCCAAAAATCGTAACTTGATATTTTAATATCAACTACTAATAACACAATCACTAGCTACTACAATTTGTCAAATTGCAATAATATTACAAGATTCATCAGTCCAATAAAAAAATAATAATTAGCAGGTGGATTAGTTTGGTCATGATGCACGTTTCATAAAATACAAAAGTTTGAGATAATTTTTGAAATTGTTAAAAAATTAAAAGGTATATATTTGGCCAAAAACAGATATAAAACTAGTGTTGGAATTTGAAATTTTTATTTTTAAAATCTGCCAAAATACAAATAAAATCTATAAACAAACAAGTTTTGCCAAAAAATTTTTTGGAAAAAGCTTGGCAAAATTTAATAGCCAAATGGGGGCTTAATGGCTTCTAGATGATCAACTTGGTTGCGATTTCATATTTGAAACAGATCAACAAGTGTCCAACAAGTGTGAACAATGCACAAAAGACAAATATACCAAAAATTCCCTTTCTCAATTCTACCGTAATAACATCCCTTTTTTCCCTTCTTCTCGTCTTATATCTATCGGAATTTAAGTTTATGTATTGACTACTTAAAAATATATGCGCAATCATACTTGTAAGATAATACTAACAAATAAATCTTTTTCTTTGAAAAAGTAAATGATAATACATTAAAAATAGTATTTCTTCTGTCTCATTTTATATAACATTCACCTTTCTATATTTTGTAATAATTTAACTTTAAAATATCATTGTAACTTTGATGAGACACAAATATTTATATTTTATTTTAAATTATAAGTTTTAAAAATATTTCTTTCTTTTTAAATTTTATGTATAGTCAAACACAGTTATGAGCCTGTTTAGATGGACTTGTTGTAAGTGATGTTAGGAATTCTAACTTTTAGCTTATTTTTATTATTTTAGCTTAAAAATAGGTACTTAAAAATAATTTTTTTACTTTATACAAATAGGACAAAACGGCTTTAAAAGTATTTTGATTAAAATAAGCCAATCCAAACGTGTTCTGTATAAATTGAGACTATGAAAGCACTAACTAATATTACTAACTATACGCGTAAAGATGTAATTAATTCACAAGTATTTTACTACCCTAGACTAGTGGCACGAAAGAAAATCTAGTAATACAAGCATACAAAACAAAACTGTACATGTCCACATATATAACACATCCACAATTTGGATAAACAGGCCAAAAGAATCAAAACCATAAAACTTCAATCAATTTTGTAAAAGATGCAAGAATATTTTCCATTAAATTCTCAAAATTGTTCCTCCCAACCCTAATCAAAATTTCCCAAAAACGCCTCTAGATAATTGAGTGGAGTTCACTCCTAATTAGAAACAAAGGATTACAACAGAGGAAGAAACCATGAACCCATAAATGAAAATCAAGAACCCGAAATGCAAAGCCCAATTCCTCTTAAACTTACCAAAATAACTCTCTGGTGGTTCTTGATAATGTATCTCAAATTCATCCCCAATTTCCTCAACCCCACCATTCCCAATTCTCATCTTCAGTTGCCTTAATCTTTCAGTAGCCAAACCCAATGTCAGCTTATGACATCTCCTTTGGTACTTAAACCCATTAATGCATCTCAAAGTTTGGGCCACAGATACATAAAAAATCAGATGGGCTAAAGAAAGAAGCCCAATGGGTATCCAACAATGGCGGCATTGGAGCTTAGGAGAAAGAGCTTGACCCAAAAAGACTAAAGCCAAGAAAAGGAAGAAAAGCTGAAACATTCTCCAGAGTTCTTTTTTTTGTAAGTCAACAGCTCTTTTTTTCTCGAGGGTTTTTTCGAAATGGAGTTGGATTATGGTGTTGATAGCTTGTAGAGCTGTTTCTTTTTGGATGAGACTAGGGTGGTGGTTGGTGGTGGTTACGGCGTCGTATTCCGCCATTGGAGAGTGTGGAGAAGAAGCTTTGGAAGAGTTAAAAAAGAGAAATGGGGTTTTGGATTTTAATGGGGTGGGGTGAGAGTATACTGAGGTAGGGCATGTGGGGGATAGAATATCAAGGTATAATTTGATACTGATATTTCTGCTTATTGTTGCAACGGTAGGGAAATGTGGTAGGGTGGGGTGCGGGTGGGGCCCATGTTGCATTGGATTTGGAAGAATTAGTAATTTTTACAGGGATGGAGTGAAAATTTTAAGAAATTTCACTAATAAAATACGTAATGTCTCAATTTTTCTGACACTCTCCTTTTTAATCGATCTCAAAAATAATAACACCTTTTTATGTTTAGTAATAATTCAATTTAATTTTTTTATTCTTAATAAAATAATTTTTACCTACACAAATTTATATAGTTTGTTTTAGACCTTAAATTTAAAATATTTCTTTATTTCTTAAGTTTTATCATCAGTCAAACACCTTTACATAAATTGCTAAGAAAATTTTATTTAAAAAGTTAACCATTTGAAGCTATACTAAAGTATATTACCACTAGAGTAAGATAGTATAAAATAATTTTTATACTTTCAGGTCAGGTAAATAAGAAGGTCAGGTAAATAAGAATTGTAGGTATCCATTAATAAAAAATTGAATTAATAATCTAAATGATAAGTTAGGTTACTTAGTAAATAAAAATATATTGATATTATAAAAAGTTTTACATTGTAAATTCATATAAGGTAAATCTTACTCCTAAAATATTGAATTTTTTCCATATCAAAATGAAAAACAAATGCACTATTTAGAATATTAACCAACCGTTCCTTTGGTCGATTATTAAAATACTAGTCTTAGGGTATATGCTTTGCGTGTGTACCCAGATCATTGAATACATTATTTTTAAAACTAATATAAATATTATTAAATAATACATTTGGCTTATAAAATTAAAAAATAAATAAAAAATACAAGTTCTTGAAAATGATGATGGATGATCTATTTTATTAGCTCAATAATGAAGAAGTTTTGCCAATAGAAGTGCTCACATACCTTATTGTGATTTCTGAGGAATTCTATAGAAGTATTTTACAAAAATTATTGTTATTCCTATAGCCTAATATTGAAAACAAACAAATAACATAAAATACTTTTATTAACAAATATAAAACAAATAATTTAAAAAATTAAATCTTTTGGTCTTTAGAAATGATGAGGTTGGTTTTATAGCTGATAGAAAAAAATAATAAGTGACAATGTAAAGTCTAAAAATAACTGATGTTGAGTTACTATTTTACAACTATTAACTTAATATATAAAAACTTTAAGAGTTTCCTTTTTTGGAATATATGCAAATAATAATAATAATAATAATAATAATAATAATAATAATAATAATAATAATAATAATAATAATAATAATTCATGACAAGTTAAATATAAAATATTTTGTTTTCCATTATTTCATCCTCATTATTTTAAATTTGTATTTTTACTAATTTGATTCTTAATACTAATTTCAACTAATTTAGTTCATTTTTTTCATCACTAGTTTCTATGGAGATAAATTTATATATCCTAAGATTTTTATTAACCTAAAAACTAATTTACTTATATGATGAATATAAAAAATAATTTAATTGAATTCTTTTGCTAATTAGTTATTCAAAAATAATTATTGTTCTTAGCATTAAAAAAAATAGTTTATTCTTTATTCATTCAAATTCTTCATATATTAGCTCATTCATAGTTTAAATATTTAACTGTAATTATAATTTTATCCAATAAAAATTTTGTATTGTTGAAGTCAAAAACTAATCTAATATTTCATTTTTGAATTTTTGTGTTGGTAGAACTATCTACCATTTTTATTCTCTCTTTGTCTTTCATATTCGTAAATATCTTTTTAGTAATTTGTCTTATTATTGGTCAGTGTAATTTTCAAAATATTATACAAAAATAATATTTAAAAAGCTAGAACTTAATTGTAATTAGAATTTCAAAAGTAGGTATGACATGTATTCTCATTGAATAATATGAAAAATTAGAAAATGAAGTCCACTCAAATTCATTTACTTCTCTAGTGTTATACCGTTAGCTTTGGTTATGATTTCATGTTTAGTATCCTAATAAAACATACATAAATATATTGTTATAAAATATTATTTATAATTACAATTTTGCTTAACAACTTTTTGCACTAATTGCAATTAAAGAATATTAATTGTTTGGACTTTTGTTTTTTTTCTTACTTTGGTAAAAGTAAATATTGATAGAAAAGATTATTTGAAAGCTGAATATTTTACCAAAATTAGGACATAAAAAAGGAAATTTCATTGGCCAACGAAGCAATCGACTACCAATTATAAGCCTTAAGTTTTCCTTTTCTCAAAAGGAAAAATTTTGTTTTGTTTTCATGCTTATTTCACACGTTAGGCCTCATCACAAAAGCAAACAAAGAATATTTAATATGCAAAATTTTAGTTGATTTGGAACTCCTAAATATTAGGGAAATAAAATTCAAGTTGATTTAAAACTTGTAACAATCTAGTCGGTCATTTTGAGTATTACAGTCCCGTTCCCCTACTTACTGCTTATCCTGTGTTCAATTATAATTATGTGACTTGTCGGGGAGGTTCAGAATGAATTGGAACACTTAGTTCTAATATTTAAAGCTTAAGTTGAAATAGTTGATCGGATGTTGACTTATGTGTAAACGACTCCGGAATAGAGTTTTGATAATTTCAATAGGTTCGTATGGTGATTTTGGACCTAGGAGTGTGTCCGAAAAATTATTTGGGAGTCCGTAGTTAAATTAGGCTTGTAATGGCTAAAATAGGAAATTGAAAATTTGGAAGTTTGACCAGGAGTTGACTTTTTGATATCAGGGTCGGAATCCAGTTTAAAATTTTTTTATAGGTCCATTATGTCATTTATGACTTGTGTGCAAAATTTGAGGTCAATCGGACTTGATTTGATAGGTTTCGGCATTGAATGTCGAAGTTGGAATTGTTAGTTTTCATTAGACTTTAATTGGGGTACGATTCGTGATTTTATCGTTATTTGATGTGATTTGAGGCCTCGACTATGTTCATATAATGTTTAGGACTTGTTGGTATATTTGGTTGAGGTCCAGGGGGTCTCAGGTGAGTTTCGAACGGTTAACGTGTCAAAATTTGGACTTAGAATAAAGCTGGAACTTGCTGCCTACTGATGCAATAGCACTTGCGGAACTTATCTGACAGGTGTGAGCTCGCAGAAGTGAGTCTGGTTGCGCAGAAGCAAAATTTGGCTTGACAAAGGCAGGGATCGCATATGCGCATGGCTGACAGCAGAAGCGGAAGCACATCAGCGAAGGTTGGACCGCATAAGCGGAAAAATGAGAGGCCGAGCTGCTTTGCAGAAAAGGACAACTTCTTCGCAGAAGCGAGTCTGCAAGAGCGAAGATTGCCGCAGAAGCGGAAGTTTCACCGCAAAAGCGTGACCGCTGATGCGTTTAAAAATGCTGTAGAAGCGAAAGAATTAGCCAGTGTACAAAAACAGAAGGGTTCGAGATTTTCTCATTTTTGGACATTTCAAACACGGGTTGAGGCGAATTTTCAGAGAGATTTCACGGGAAAACTTGAGGTAAGTCACTTGTGATCATTGTTAGTTAATAATATTGAATTATCATTGAGTATTTCGACTAGATTACGTGTTTTTGAGGTGAAATTCGAGGATTTGAGCCTAAGGATTTGAAAATAAGATTTGAGGATTTGAAGGTCGAGTTGATGTCAGAATTTGGTAAACTTGGAATGGTTGGACTCAGTGGTTGAATGAGCGTTCATATGTTGTAACTTTTGTCGGGTTCCGAGACGTGGGCCCCACTGTTGATTTTTGAGTTGAATTTCGAATTTTAATTAGGAAATTTAGTATTTTCATATGGAATTGATTCCTACAATTCGTGTTGACTGTATCGAATTAATTATGACTAGATACGAGGCATTCAGAGGCCAATTCGGGGGGTAAGGGCATATTGAAATAAAGAACTTGCACGGTTTGAGGTAAGTCACATTCCTAAACTTGGTTCGAGGGTATAAATCCCTGAATTACGTGTTATATGATTTGTTTGGAGGTGATGCAAATGTTAGGTGACGGGCATGTGGGCGGGCTCCATAGAAATTATGACTTAAATAAATTCTGTGGAGTTGCAAAAATCAAAGAATCATGTCATTATCCACATATCCTCCACGTGTTAGAAAAATTAAGCAGAGACTCGTATTAAAGATCATATTTAGGTTACGTGCCGATATTGGGACCCACAAAGGACGTGTTGTTGATGAATTATTTATTTAAACTGTAATTGCGTACTCAGTCACATCCATCATTTGCATATCATATTTGAGTCTCTATTGTCATTCATTGATACATCATATAATCATGTGGAGGCTGAGTTTCGTGTCATTGTGAGCTCGAGAGACTAGAGATTTTGAGTGATATTTATGGGATCGAGCTGCACGCTGCAACATATTTTTATTTATTTAGTTATTATAGCGCTTGGGCTGAAGGAGCCCCTCCGGAGTTTGCACCCCCTCTCCTCCACAGCGAGCGCAGTTTCTTTATATTTGGGATGGAGTTCCCTGGGCATAGAATTGCCTTATTTGTTTATATTGGGGATGGAGTTCCCTAGTCATAGAATTGCCTTATTTATTTATATTTGGGATGGAGTTCACTGGGCATGGAGTTGCCTTATTTATTTATATTTGGGATGGAGTTCCCTGTGATGGATTGACCTTATACAGTACTGAGTAACTGACTGTCAGTTGATATATATATATATATATATATATCTGGGATGGATTGGCCATATACAGTACTGAGTGATCGAGTATTCTGAGAGTGTTAGTACAAGAGGTTTCCATTGTGGTACATCACATACAACATATATCTTGGCATGCAGATATAGAGATTTCATATTCCTCATATCATGCAGAATTTATTTATTTTACTGGTATTGGGCTTATTTGTTGAACTTGAGAACATGCCTACATTTTTGTACTATTATTTTTATATTGGACTGTACCTGTTGAGCTCGTCAGTACTTTCAGCCCAAAGGTTAGTCTTGTTACTTATTGAGCACATCGGGTCGGTCGTATTCATACTACACTCTGTACTTCGTGTGCAGATCCAGGTACTTCCAGATATGGCGACTGCTAGATTTTTGAGTTTTATCTATTGGAGATAATCGAGGTAGCTGCTTGGCGTCCGCAGACCTTGACTCTCTTCCCTTTCAGTTATTTGTATTGTTCTATATTTTCAGACAATATTTTTATTCTGTGTCATAATTTAGATGCTCATGTTCTCAGTGACACCAGATTTTTGGGAGTGTATTTGTATCAGTATTTGTGGGATTTTTTATTAAATTTAAATATTATATTTTCAAACTTAAAATATTGTAGTGTTTTATTGAAGTTATCAGCTTGCCTAGTATTGAGATAGGCTCCATCACGACATGTAAATTTTAGGTCGTGACAGAACTCCTAAATATTAGAAAAATAATTAAATGACTATTTTGTCTAGTGCGAAATTTTTTTTAAAGGGTAAAAAAGGCTTCGCTAAGGACCTTCGTACTTTTAATATAATATAGATAAATTTTACCGTTTCATGACAATAGAAAGATTACATTATAATTGTACTTTAATAATTTGACAATTCAACATTAGAAAATATTACAATTCGATCGGACGTTTACTCCGGTGTGCAAGTTATAAACTAATGAGTTATCCATACAAGTATGTTTTGAAAAGGGAAAAAAGTCTCTCTCTCTCTCTATAAATATAAAGCTGGGAATTGGCCAGCTGATGTGGCATCCTTATTTGGGCAGCTTTCCTATTTATCTTTTTTCTGATTTTTTTCTCCTCTATTCTATTAGTTTAGTTTATATAAAAAGCCAAAAAGTGTATATTAAATTCTCTAAACATTATGTTCTTCTCTCCTTCCCTTTACTTAATTTTTATTAATGTGTATTAATGCATCAAAAGGTAGGAGATAAAAGACTATAACGTAAGCCTCATGTGCTATCAAAATATGATCCATCGTCGTAGCTTCAAATGTTTGTCTTGGCACTTAACAGTGTACTATAGGATCTGAAAGTTCAATACAAGTCCACCTATGAGGTCTGCTGTATTTTTAGTTTTCCCCTTTGAGTAATCATAATTTGTACTATTATATTCCTTTGTGCGGTCATTTGTAATGTTATATTCGTGTGTTAGCATGAATACTCTATCTTGATTGAATTTATTTGTATGTTCCATCTTTGCATCATATTCAAATGGACTCATTTCTTTATTGGAAAAAGTATGCCTACGTTTTTGTTGAAAAGTTTATACCTTTGAGTCCCATAACTGCTTCTTACTCAATGTTTGCTAGATTTTGATAATTCGTGCTCTCTCATCTGCATTGTGGGAGTAGTACAATCGGTGGTACCTTCCTCAACGCTGGATGCTTTCTTCAAAATAATTAGATTCACTCTCTTAGTTCATAAACTTTTTTTTTATTCTAATATGTTTTAATTTCTTTATACGTGCAAAGTTCATAATCTCTTTTTGACACGATATCATTTTGGAAGCTGTTTGTGAATTTCAATGATTTGAAAATAAAGGCAAAACCTAGCTCCTTAACAAGAAATGATAGCATTTGCTGTGGAGTTGAAAATAGATCGTAGAAGGGGACATTTAATTTCTTTCGTTGGTTTAGATGGATTAATTTTATACTATAATTACTATTTTTTATTGATAATGGAATTTAAACTTTTGCTAAAAGAGGGGTTGAAGTTTTCATTTTTAAAACGGAGAATGAGAGGTCTTATGGTGTGAAAATAATAATATTGGTTTGGAGGAAATCTTGAGCTGTGTTATGTTGTTAAGTTAATTTCAACTTGAGAAACCAAAAGAAGTTAAATACGTAATAGCTTTACCCAGTTATTTTACTTATTTAGGCTCTCTAATCTTTTGTTTATTAAAGAAAAATAATATGTAAATATTCTTGTAATTTACATTGGAGGTTGAAGGATAGTCAATCATATTTCTACGGTAATGAAGAAAATAAACAAATTATTTGTGTGCAAAGAAAATGTCTTTTTTCTTTTTATTTCTTATCTTTTATTCTTATTATTGTTGTCTTTTTTTTTTCTTGGTTAATATTTAGGGATATTATTGTTGTCTGTTGGACTGTTCCACTTGGTAATTTCTTCGGCAACTAGTCTGATGGAAAGTTATTCATGTTGTCTTTCACCAATCCCAAAATCATATGGGTATTTTATGAAAAGATTTATCTTTATTGTTACCCGATAATCATCAACCAAACAGAATTCACTATATGCGTATCATTAAAAAGACCAAATGGTAAAACGAAATTGAAAAAGAAGGAAGTGGCTACCAGCACAAACAAGATGTATAATTAATATAAGGATTCTAAGAAAATTTGTTAAGTTCAATGATTAAAAAAAAATAAATTATTAAATGCTGGTGCTTTTCTTGTTGCTAACGATTTGTTCTCCCAAGTAGATCACCTTGTAGAAACTTTTTAAAAAAAATAATTTGTTCTCTAATTAAGCTGATTGTTTTCTTATTCCCTAATTAAATGAGATAATTAATGCGTTATAATTAGCTTATCCTATAATGGAGTATATTTTTATGCACTATTTTTTAATCTTTTTTATAGTTTATGTTGAGACTTGAGAATTATTATCTTTTGGTTAGTTATCTTTATTATTAAGAAGTTGAAAAAAGAAAAAGAGATTCGACATATTAAAAAAAAAAAAAAAAAGAACGGGTAGAGAAGTAAGAGAGGTTGGGGAAGGAAAAAAAAAAGAAATAGTTAAAGATAAAAAAGTTTAAAAAGGAAAAGAAATGAAAATAAAAGACAAAAATTAAGTTTTTATATGCATGTAATAAACGTACAAAGAACTAACCATGTCTTAAATTTGTTAAGCATATGCGCCGAAAAAGTATTTCTTGAAAGTGTTTTCCTTCTTTAATTTCTTCTAAGAAAAATAGAAGTATTGTCTTACTTATATAGATTATACAACAATCAAGTATTTTTGGAAGATTAAAAACTTTAAGTGATGGAAAATTGTAGAAAATATATAAAGCTAAGTGTGAATAATATAATTGGTTACAATTTAAAATATTTAACTTTAAAAATAAAAGAAATTTTAAAATTTTTGGCATTCCTAAAATGTAAAAATCCACGCAAAGCACGGGTGAATTCACTAGTTATCCATATAAATACAGAACTCATCTTTCTTTTATGGGCAACTAAGATCCAATAAAATTACCAAGATCATTAACTACATTAATTATGATAAGTTATGTCCGTGTTTTGATGATTAACAAACTTCATATGAGAACTAGATAGGGAATCTGATATAAAGCCTCAAAGTGCTCAGAACAATAAAGTCACATGTTCGGCACAAGTTTCAATAATTTCAGTCCAAGAAAGGGTAGATGGAACAGATAGCTATCAGTGTCTCCGGTCACAGTACAATTCAACTCCTTACAGCTGTTAAAGCTGCTACACTGTTGCACTGCACACGCAATAGTGCAACAGTCACTTTTTGGAGCATGCTTTGTACCGGATACTTGCTTACATCATCCCAATGACCTCACTTATATATTACCAACATGAGGCTAGGGAATACACACACTTGTAAATCCTAATTCATTAAGTCTCTCTCAAGTGTGCTGCCGCCTTCATTCTCTCCAAGGCTTGAAGAACAAAGTAGCAATAGAACACAGAACTAGATCCCAATACTGAGTCCATCGTGTGTTCTTAGTATTGTTATGTCTTTGTTAATGTTATTCACTTGTAATTCCTACTCAGGTTAGTTAGAAGCATCTTGTAGGATATTTTTTGTAAATCACAAACTGTGTGTTTGTGTTTAGCTACAGTTAGTCAACGTGGTAAGTTTTGTAATAGAGTTATTACAAAGAGGCTTGCAATAGAGTTGTTGCAAGTAGGTGAGGAATTAAGATTTTAATTCATAGGTTACAATAGGTTGTAATCTAAAATTGCTCAGTTAGTGAAGTTGAAATCCTACGAGTGTAGGTCGTGGTTTTTAATCCCGTGAGCTGGGAGTTTTTCACGTAAATTACTGTTGTGTCATTTGCGTACTGCTGGGTGTGTGTGTGTTCTATGGGAACTAATAGAGAATCAAGTTCTCTACACAATTTGGTGGACTCTCAGTTTACATCAGTTGGTATCAGAGTAGGTTCTTTCTATAAGGCTAACACCTAGAAAGGATCCACATGGCTGCTCCACCAAATTTTGAAGAAGATCAATCAACCTACAGACCACCAAGATTAATTGGAAAATACTACGGCTGGTGGAAGACAAGAATGTATGATTTTATCATGGCTTAAGATTTGAGTTTTGGGATGTCATTTGTGATGGACCCTTCGTCCCTGTGAAAACCATTGGCGAGACATTGGTGACAGTCCCAAAGACAAGGAAGTAGTACATTGATGTTGACCGCAAAGCTATAGAGAAACTTTTGAGCAAAGAAGATCCTCATCTGCGATATTGGACCAGACGAGTATAACAGAATCTCAGCTTGTCAATCTGCAAAGGAGATCTGGGAGGATCTCCAAACCACACATGAAGGAACAACTCAAATCAAGTAGTCAAAGATCGACATGCTCACTACTGAGTATGAACTCTTCAAGATGAAGGATGATGAATTCATTCAGGACATACATACTCGCTTCACGTCCATCATCAATGAGCTCTATTCTCTAGGAGAGATCATTCCAAGGAACAAACTGGTCAGAAAAATACTCAGTGTATTACCTGGTTCTTACGAGAGTAAAGTCAATTCTATCACGGAGGTAAAAGATTTGTAAAAGTTGACGATTGACGAACTCATTGGAAATCTGAAGACCTATGAAATGAAGAAGAAGAAGAAGAAGAAGGACCATGAAAGAAGAGAACCCAAAAAGGAGAAGAACCTGGTTCTCAAGATAAACAACAGTGACTCAAGTGGTGATGATGCTGACATGGCCTATTTGACACGGAGAACACAGACAAAACGGCCAAGAGGAACTCGGTTCCTGACCAGAAATTCAAGAGAAAAGATGCCGCTGACAATATTATGAAACAAGCTCTTGTTGCATGGGGAGATTCCTCTGGTAAAGCTGAGGAAGATGATGAACAAGGCGACACCTCCATGATTGACGTTGAAAGCGAAGTAGCTGAATATGACTCCATCTTTACCCTGATGGCGAAATCTGACGAGGATGAAGATGATGATGATGTGTAACAGCCCGACCAATCGTTTTGAGAGTATTAGCCCCAAAATCCTATTTACTGCTCCCTCTATTTTATTTTGTGGTTACGAGACTTTCTGGGAGGATTTGTTTTGGTTGTGGAATGAAATGGGACACATAGTCCCTAAAATGAAAGTTTAAGTCATAGGAATCGACCGTAGTTGGAATTGTGTGAAGACGACTCCGGAATAGAATTTTGACGGTTCATATAGCTCTATAGGGTGATATTGGTAGTAGGAGCATGTTCGGATGTTGAATTGAAAGTCCGTAGGTCATTTTAGCGTCTATTGGCAAAAGTTCGAAAATTGGATGATTTTTGGGAAGTTTGACCAGCAGTGGACTTTTTGATATCGGGGTCAGATTTCAATTCCAAAAGTTGGAGTAGGTCCGTAATGTCAATTATGACTTGTGTGCAAAATTTAAGGTCAATCGGACTTGATTTGATAGGTTTTAGTGTCGGATGTAGAAGTTTGAAATTTTAAAGTTCATTAGGCTTGAATCGATGTGCAATTCATATTTTTAGCATTGTTTGAGGTGATTTAAAGGCTCGACTAAGTCCGTATGATGTTTTAGGACTTGTTGGTAATTTTGGTTAAGGTCCCAGGGGCCTCGAGTGGATTCCGGATGGTTAACGGATCAAATTTGGATTTGGGAGAATGGCTGAAAGCACTAGTTTTGCTGTAATTGCAACTTCACAAGATTTACCGCAGGTGCGAGCCCGCAAAAGCGAGCAATTGGGTGCAAATGTGGGGCTGGGGGAAATGGCCAGTGGTCGCAGATGCGACATGAAGGTTGCAGAAGCGGAGTCGCTTCTGCGGAAGAGTGATCACAGAAGCGGACGAGTGCTTGGGAGGCCTTTTAGCAAAAGTGGACGAGTTTGCGTAGATGAGCACCCGTAGAAACGGTCTTTTACCCGCAGAAGCGAAAATGAGTGAGGAAGATGGAGACACGGAAGTGGATTGGTATCAGAGCTCTAGGTTCATAGGTGTTATGAGTCACAAGCAGGTTTAGCAAAGTCTTGCGGATCGGTACGGAGATGTCTGTACTTATCGGGGAGATTATGGAACTGTTAGGAAAAGCTTCACTTCTTTGATTCCTTCTCGTGCGAGATTTTGACTTCGGATTCTAAAATTCCATCTTTCTATTCTCTTACAGATGGTGAGGACACGTACAGCAGGATCAGATGACCAGACACCCGCGCCCCCTACTAAAGCCACGAGAGGCCGAGACCGGGTTAGAGGCCGAGGACGTCCACGTGGTGCAGCCAGAGCACCTGCACGAGCTACTACAGAGGAGCCACTAGTAGCTCCAGTTGGAGGGCAGGCACCTGAGGTGCCTGTTACCGCACCAGCCCTCCAGGAGACTCTAGCTCCCTGAGCATTGCTCAGGCAGAATTGATACCCCTTGCTCCTGCCACATCTCAGGTCGGGGGAGGAGCACAGACTCCTATCGCCGGTACCCCAGAGCAACGAGTTCAAGTCAACTAGGTTCCTGAGATCATACCGATGCAGTAACAACTCTAGTTTAGCACATAGGGCAGCAGCTTCTGAGGTGGAGCAGCTCAGGCTCGAGAGATACAAGAAGTACCACCCTCCTACTTTCAGTGGCTTGGCGTCAGAGGATGCTCAGGGTTTTCTTGAGGAGTGCCACCGTATCCTCCGTACTGTGATAGTTGCGGAGACTAGTGGGATTTCTTTCACTACGTTCCAGCTTAGAGGAGCGGCCTATAAGTGGTGGCGTGCATACGAGTTGGGTAGTCCGGCTGAGGCAGCTTCACTCACTTGGACTTAGTTCTCAAACATGTTCTTAAGGGAGTATGTTCCCCAGAGTCTCAGAGATGCATGGCGTGTAGAGTTTGAGTAGTTGCGCCAGGGTTCTATGACTGCGTCAGAGTATGTGGTTCAATTCAGTGATTTGGCTAGGCATGCACCGGCCTTGGTTGCTACTGTTCGAGAGCGGGTTCGTCGGTTTATTGAGGGGCTCAACCCCGGTATCAGATTGAGCATGGCCCGAGAGTTGGAGAGGGATATTGTGTACCAACAGGTAGTAGGGATTTCTAGGAGGTTGGAGGGTATGCTGACTCGGGATAGAGAGGAGAGAGAGGCCAAGAGGTCTCGAGAGTCTGGCACTTATAGTGTCACTCGTGCCCCAGCTGCAACTCGTCAGAGCAGAGGTTATATTGGTCACCCTGTCCATTCAACACTTCCAGCCGCCAACGGTGCTCCGGTCACTACTAGGCCCGATGATCCTTATTATGCACCGCCAGTGTCTAGTGTGCCTCCTGTACGAGGTGCTTTGAGTGGTCAGTCCAGTCGATCAGGCTCGAGCCAATCATTGAAGACACTCAGTATATGGTGAGGGATTGCCCCATACTTAGGAGGGGTATATCTCCACAAATTTCTCAAGCACCGCGTGCTCCACCGGGTCCTTAGATTATGGTTACAGCACCAGCTACCACCCCACCTACATAGCCAGCTAGAGGTGGAGGTCGGACGGGTAGTGGTCGCCCTAGAGGGGGAGGCCAGACCAGCTATTATGCCCTTCTTGCTAGGATGGAGGCAGTTGCATCTGATTCTATCATCACAGGTACTGTTCCAGTCTGTCATAGAGATGCATCAGTCTTATTTGATCCAGGCTCCACTTATTCCTATGTGTCATCTTATTTTGCTTCGTATTTGAGTGTATCCCATGATTCTCTGAGTTCACCTGTTTATGTATCTACACTCGTGGGTGATTCTATTATCGTTGACCATGTGTATCGGTCGCGTTTGATTGTTCTTAACGGTTTTGAGACTAGAGCCGATTTATTATTGCTCGGTATGGTGGATTCGATGTCATTTTGGGCATGAACTGGTTGTCGCCCTATCATGCTATCCTTGATTGTCATTCCAAGACGGTGACGTTGGCTATGCTAGGTCAACTGCAGCTAAAGTGGAGAGGTACTTTAGATCATGTTCTTAGCAGGGTTGTCTTATTTCTAAAGCTCAGCGAATGGTTGAGAAAGGATGTGATGCGTATCTGGCCTATGTGAGGGATGTTAGTGTTGATACCCTACCGTCGAGTCAGTTCCAGTAGTGAGGGATTTTACAGACGTATTTCCGACAGATCTTCCGGGCATTGCCACCCGATAAAGATATTGAGTTTGGCTTTGATTTGTTACCGGGCACTCAGTCCCTTTCTATTTTACCTTATCGTATGGCCCCAACAGAGTTGAAAGAATTAAAAGAACAATTGCAAGAGTTTCTCGATAAGGGCTTCATTTGGCCCAGTGTATCCCCTTGGGATGCTCTTGTCTTGTTTGTAAAGAAGAAGGATGGTTCCATGCGAATGTGTATTAATTATTGCCAGTTGAACAAGGTTACAGTGAAGAACAGGTATCCATTGCCACGTATCGGGGACTTATTTGATCAGCTTCAGAGTGCCAGGGTGTTGAAGATTCGGGAGCCAACTTTACCGAAGACTGTTTTCAGGGCTCGGTATGGTCATTACGAGTTCCTTGTGATGTCCTTTGGGCTGACCAACGCCACGGCAGCATTCATGCACTTGATGAACAGTTTATTTCAGCCCTATCTTGACTCTTTCGTCATTGTGTTTATTGACGACATTCTGGTGTACTCTTGGAGTCGGGGAGGATCATGAGCAGCACCTGAGGACCGTGCTTCAGACCTTGAGGGAAAAGAAGTTATATGAAAAAATTTTAAAGTGTGAATTCTGGCTGAATTCACTGGCATTTTTGGGTCATGTAGAATCGAGTTAGGGGATGAAGGTAGATCTGAAGAAGATTGAAGCAGCACAGAGTTAGCCTAGACCGTCCTCAGCTATGGAGATCCGGAGTTTTCTTGGCTTGGCGGGGTATTACCATCGATTTGTAGAGGGGTTTCTAGTCTATTGCAGCACCTATGACCAGATTGACCTAAAAGGGTGCTCCGTTCATTGGACTGAGGATTGTGAGGAGAGCTTTTGAAAGCTCAAGACTACTTTGACTACAGCCCCCAGTGTTAGTATTGCCTACTGGTTCGGGGTCCTATATGGTATATTGTGATGCGTCACGCATTAGTCTCGGCGCGGCGTTGATTCAGGACAGTAGGATGATTGCCTATGCGTCTAGACAATTGAAGGTGCATAAGAAGGACTATCCTGTTCACGACCTTGAGTTAGCAGCTATTGTTCATGCCTTGAAGATCTAGCAGCACTATTTGTACGGTGTCCCTTGTGAGGTTTTCACTGATCACCGGAATCTACTACATCTGTTTAAACAAAAGGATCTTAACTTGCAGCAGTGGATATGGTTGGAGCCATTGGACTACCACGGACCCAAAGGAAGTTCGATGCAGTTTGAGTGGTTGTGGATAGATTGACCAAGTAAGCTCATTTCATTCATGTAGTTACTACTTACTCTTCAGAGCAGCTGCCTCAGGTTTACATCCGCGAGATTGTCAAACTTCATGGCGTACCGATATCTATCATTGTGACAGAGGTACGCAGTTTACATCGCGATTTTGGAGAGTCGTACAGCATGAATTGGGTACTCGGGTGGAGTTGAGTACAACATTTCACCCTCAGACGGACGTACAGTCCGAGGGCACTATTCTGATATTGGAAGATATGCTTCGTGAGTTTGTGATAGATTTTGGGGGTGCTTGGGATCGGTTCTTTCCACTTGCGGAGTCTGCCTATAATAACAGTTATCAGTCGAGTATTCAGATGCCGCCATATGAGGCTTTGTATGGTAGACGGTGCCGGTCTCCAGTGGGTTGGTTCGAGAGAGGCGAGGCTAGGCTATTGGGTACAGACTTGGTTCAGGATGCCTTGGAGAAAGTTAAATTGATTCAGGATCGACTTCATACAGCACAGTCTAGGCAGAAGAGTTATGTGGATCAAAAGGTTCGCGACATTGTGTGAGCACGTGATTTTTGCCTTGTCCAAAATACTCCTATAAAAATCAATAAATATTTTTTAATTGATTGTTGGCCATTTTAGGAATTCTATTAGATTTTAATTACTCATATCTAATTATTAATTAATTAATTAATTAATTAATGAAAATACCAAAATATCATGCATTGCATTTTAGGATTTACTTTACATTTTTAGGATTGAAGTGGTAATTAATTGTTTTACACAATTGAAAACCATAAAAAATGAGTCATTTTATAATTTAATCTTTAATTCTTAGGTTCAAAAGTTATTTTAATGAATAGATAATTCAGAACAATTTTTTGCATGTTTTAGGTGAAATAAGATTTTAGTTGCTAAGTTTTCTAGTTCTAAAATTAAATTAATAAAAGAGAAATGAAAACAGAAGTAAAATCGGACTGGACCATTGCCCAAATAATCAACTGGCCCATTTGTTTGTTAAAACCATCCACCGGCCCAACACCCTCAGCCCAACAGGTTTCCTTACCCCCTTTTCCTCTTTAATCCAAAAAGAAACAGAACCCTTCACCCCTTCCTCATTTCTATCCAAACGCCCCTCTTCTTTCAAGCCCTAGCCCCCATTCCACTCGACAGCCATGGCAATTTCTCCACCAAAATCGGTCCAAAACCTTCCCCATTTCCTCCACTCATGTACCCACTCACACACACTCATGTACCCACTCACACACACTCATCATCACACTCACACAAAAAAAGAAGAACCCATCTGTATAAAAAGGGGGGAGAGGGCAGCGAACAAAAGAAGAAGGAGGAGGTGAGATAGGAAGTTGTTCAAGAAGTGAATTAAGCTAAAAAAAGTAGGGGCGGTGAGGAAGAAAAAAAAAAAACAGTCGCGAAAAAAAAAAAACAAACAGAAGTGAGTTGAAGGGGGCAGAAATAGATTTTTTTTTAAAAAAGATTGAGAGAAAAAAGGGAGGTTCAGTAAAGAAAGGGTGTAACATTAGAGCTTTGGTCGTTCGATTGCTGTTGTTGACTGCTGCTTAGCGTCGTGCGTTAATTAGTACTACAAATCAAGGCTGTTGTTTGTTGATTTATGTTTGTCTGGTTAAAGATTTGCTTGTCGATTGCGTAGGTAATTTCCAAACTTTTCTGTAATTTTTAAATCAATAGAATGAAATATTGATTCAGATTCGCGTTTCTTTATTTTGTTTAATCTGCTTGATCTATCCGTTCGTAATTGATAGATGTTGTATATGTCCATTCAAGAGTCTATTGCATTTGACTTATTGAAAATGATGTTCTCTTCCTGTGTCGCTATTGTTTCCTCGTCTATTTTTTTTTCTTCTTTCGTTTCTTTTTCGATGGAATGCTATTAATAAGTTAGTTTGTTAAAGCATCCAGAATCTCCTTATATTAGCGCTGTAAGTGGTGTTCTGTATCTTACACTTTGTCTATTAGAATTGTTGCTTTCTTAGCTGTGAATTGTTTCTTTTTTGGCAATGTACTGTCTGTGATTCCCTAAAGATTTTGTATAGATATCTAGGAGATGTTTGCTTTTGTTTCCTGCTGATGATTATGCCTGCTTCCTACTGGAAGATTAGTAGTGTGCATATCTTTTTCCCTTAAAAACCTTCTCTGTTTTTTTTTTTTAAGTTTTTGATTTGAAAAGAATTTAGAATCATTAAAGGAAGTTGAGAATTTTCGATGCTGTTGGTTGGCTTGGAAGTCAGTCCAATTCATTCTGCTATTGTTCAAAAAGAGGTTCTTTAGTAAAATCAAAAATGATGTAAATCAGGATGCTGGTCACATTGAAAATAGTACTACTCACATTAAATCCGATATGTTGGCTGTATTTGTAAAGTTGATAGTTATGCTCAAATTCTTTTGTAAACATGGTATGTTTTAATGCAATAACGTGTAATGGCTGCTGCAATTATTTTGGTCTCATTTTCCCTACTAGGTGAAGAGTTACCCTTTACAGTTTGTAGTATCATGTCCAAGATCTAAGTGCATCTTTATCCATTCTCATCGGTAAAAATGGAAGGTCTTTGTTATAATTACCGTGTCTAATTTTGGTCATAGTCAAGCTTTAATTTCTAATAACCAATGTTAAATCCTTAGGGTACCGAGGTGCGCCATACAATTAATAATGATCGCTTATGGCCCTCGTAATTAACTAAAGTGCAATATCAATACAAATGAGCCTTGACTCTTTAAGTTTAGTAGTTAGATCTTGAATGCAATTAATTACGTTGCCACTATGGGTACGGTTCCCGTGACATAGTGACAATGTCAATTTCAGGGGTGCCTTTTAGGTGACCTGATTTTAATAATTTTAAAAGCTTTTAAGTTAATTCGAGATTTGCCATACCAAATGAAATTACAAATATATGGCCCTCATTAATTAAACACGTAGAAAACCGAGGTGTGCTATTTAGCAAATTTCATAGCCCTCGACAATCTAAAACGCGTAATTTGCTTAGGCGCGTTAGTCTATTAATTTAATTTCCTAAACTCGGGTGCGCATTTATGTGACCCGAATCCAAAATCCCGATGTTTAATTAAAAGGTGTTACAAATTACGGGTGCATT
>MCJB01016624.1:0-56809 GCA_002018475.1 Nicotiana obtusifolia
GGTTAAGGCTGCTGCTAGCTGTTTGAAATATGGGATAGTTTATAATTTTGCTCAACTTTTTCTTACTTGAATAGCTCGTGTAATATAATTTTATCTATTCATATTTTCGCTATGATCTGAAAATCTACTTACTTGATGGGGTAGTTCTTGTTGCTCGATTTTCCTTTTCTTCTATGGCTTATCCGTTTGTTGTTACTTAGGCCGTGGGAGGGGGGTTGAACATTAAAGATGAAGATGTTAAGTTCATTATTCGATAGTAGCATGTTTAGGCCGACTACGCTTTGGTAGGCAAACTTAGGATATTTTAATTAACTATTGAGGCAAGAGGTTGTTCCCTTAGTTATATTTATCCGGGGAATGCCCCGAGGGACTTGTATATATTATATTCCGGGGAATGCCCCGAGGATTTTGTATTTGGATGCTTAAATAAATTTGTAGTATTTTAGTTTTAGCCTTATTTTTCTTTTATTAGGCGGGAACGACCTCGAACCTCACGTGTGTTTGTTTTTCTTTTCTTCGTCTGTGTTCGTTTTATCTCTATCCGAATATTCTAAAAGCCAGCTATATTAAGTACGCAACCGTGATTTTCACGGGACTCGGGGAATGCTTAACACCTTCTCCCCGAGTCAAATGAACCCCCTTACCCAAATCTTTGGTACGAACTTGACTTTGATGTCTAAGTTCTAAATGGTGACCTGACACACCGAAATCAATAGTCGGGTGGCGACTCTAAATTTATTTTTGTCACTATTAAAAATCTTTTTTTCGAGTTTTATTAGATCTTTTATTTATTTAAAAGATTTAGTAAAGTCTCGCAAAAAAAGAGGAGTGACAAGTAACGAAGAATGAGGAAGGACATGTGGGAGATGGTTTGACCGAAGTGGGAGAGGCAGAGTAGCATAGGGATTCTGTGGTAGAATAGCCACGTACCTTGAGAAAGTGCTGAACGACTGGAAATCGCGATGAAAGGTGATTTGGGCTACGTAGTTTATTTGGAATAATGGTCCTTGTATGGAGAAACATTGAATATGGCAGGAAGAAGTTTGCTTGAAATGAGGAGGGGTGTGAAGAATTTAATATCATTCAGATGCAATATGACTTGAGTTTGGATGATATTGTTGAACTCTTAGTTGATGTCGACAAGGAAGGAGCAGACTTATATAGCTGGTAAACGAGCATGGGCTCAGGAGGGTTTACTGATTTCGTGGTGGTTGTACCCAGTGCAGCGTCGTTGGAAGAGGTCAGGAAGAAATTCCACATGTGGGTTATCTCCTGTGAGCAGGTTAGCGGTTGCGTGATGTTGATGAAGCTTTTGCGAAGAATACTACTTACCCAGTAAGAGGTCGAATATGTGATTGTGACTGGTGATTCAAAATGTTCATGAAAAGCTTAGCAAAAGACTTCGAGAAGTTTGGCTGGTTAACGGTGCGAGATCGTGGTAATTGAGAAGGAAGAATCGTTATGGACTCTGCATTATGTGATGCTAGCTTAAAGCTAAGTGAGGGAGCCCTACAGTCTATAGTTGGATCACGTGGTTGTCTGCTTGTGTGATTTCTGGTTATCGGTGTATTGATGGGTTATTATGACTAAGGAAAGAAAACACTAGTGGTAATTCGAGCAAAGGATTTAAGGAATGTGTGCTATACTTGGCCTTATCGATTCATGTTCAGGTTTTGGGAAGACTCAGAGTTTATGACTCTTGTGGGGGTTATGTACAAGGAAAAGAATTCAATCAGGTGCTTCTTTGATAGGGTGTTCCCGTGCTAACAGTCCACTAGAGTTTGGCTTATATTCGGAACCAAGTCAGAGTAGGTGACTCTCAACAGTCGTCCTGGTGGGTTCAAGAATTTAAGTGCAGTGTCTAAGGACTTGGGATGTTCTATGTTATCATTGGGTATGCAGTGCAGTATTGGTGGAAAGGAGGAAATAGTTTCGGATTTGTAGAAGGTCTTGCAGAAAGGGTGAACTAGTTGGAGATGTTATTGTGCGCGTAAGGAGAATATGAGATGATTCATGAGTAATAAGACGATGTGGTCTCGTGATACTGGTCACTCGGGACGAGTGCGGATTTGGTTCGTTACGTTTGAATGGAGCTATTATTATTTCTAAGGCATGTCGAGAATAAATTGGAAGAAGTTGGTTCGGTTAGTAATTTTGAATCAGTATGATCGTGGCAGCGATCAGTTTCTTCAACATGAAGTTATACATGTAGTTTGTGGTTGTACACTTGGGCTTGATGCCACCATAACTTGGTTGATTTGGGAGGTATTTGATTCGAATGGCTTTATTGTTTAAATGGATTTCGGAAGAGTTATGGCGGTCTAGATCACGACTTGAGGTTTGTATTTTTTTCCGGTTTGAGAATTCAATTGCGTGTTCATTGGTTCTTTTGAAATGAGCTAAGTGAAAAGTTTTCTAGCCAAGGAAGTGTTTAATTTACTAGTAGTTCAGGAGTTATGATGAGTTCTGGTAATCTCGTATAGCGGCTTGATAGGTGCAGTGAGTGGCATGGGGACTGGAAGCTGAAGGTCACGATTGTGGTTCGATGTTGATAGAATGTTACAAGCTCGGATGAGCAGGAGTGAATTTAGATGTTCAAAGTAAGCTGACATTTTTTTTTTGGTGTCACTTGGAGGGTGTTCTGTGGAAGACGCTTTGTGTATTGACTTGCAGATTTTTGATCCGTTTTATAGAATTTGAACGGTTGGTGATATGGATGTGCGGACCATGCTACCTGAGCGGAAGGTCATGGGAGCGTACCCCACGGGGGATTTGTATAAGTGTGACATGTTAGTCACTTGATTGTTATAGATTGAAACCAAGTATGGAGGTTATGGTAATATTGCAAATGCGAGAGTTGATGCCTGCGAGGTGTATTCCTTGGGTTGTGGACCGTGTGAGTTTGTTCCGAATTGATGGCTGTTCTTATGTGTTATGGATAGGCCGTTGTGGGTCCTTGAAAGGTTATTTTCCCAGTATGGTACAATCAGAATCGGCTTGAGGTCTGTTGATGGGTCTGAATGTGGATGTGTGCTCTACACCAGGCGGGGTGGGTTCATTCAGCATATCGTTTCTTATGGAGGAGTCTTCGGATGTTGGATATTATTTTCATCGTCAGCTATTTCATGTAATACTCTATTGTGCCATGTGGGTTGTGAGACAGCTTGATTATTCTCACATGTGTTGAGGTCCCGCGCAATTGTAGTGTTATGTGAGCATGATGGCCCACAAGATGTAGGTCACATATCACACATTAGTTGTGCTTGAGTTTCGTAGCGTATGGCGCTATTCGTCTCCCTTGGATTGGTATTATGTACTTGGCGTGCTTGTGGTTGATATTCGGACATTTTGTGAGTATAAGCCTTACGGCTTGATGTGTGTTTTCTTTAGATTGTCATGTGCGGGTCGGGTGGCACGCCGCCACAGGTATATTGTTTGGATTGGGTGGCACGCTACCACGGGTATGTTGTGTGGATCGAGTTGCACGTCACAGCATCGTCATGTTTGGATCGGATTGCACGCCGCAACAGTGAGATGTTAAGCACTATTCTTTATATTCATTTTGGGTGTCGTATTTCTTACCTTTGAGAAAGGCTCATAATATTTGACGACCGTTTTATTCGTTACGCGGGCTGGATAGTTCTTTTCCATAGTCCGTTCTTCCTTATGTGTCATATTCCAATTGTAACTTGTGAGCGCATTGACGGCGTCATATGAAATCTTAAATAGTGTTTGCGGTGGCTTATTGCCGGGGCAGCTTGTACTGGGTAAGACGAGATTATTGGACCTGGGATCAGTGCGATCGGATATATATAAGTCATATTAAAGGACAATATCGTTATTCAGTTCAGAATGAGGTAATGGTTCTTGTCAGGAAGAGAGGCTCAATGATTTGTTGATCCAACAGGTGGTTATGAATTTCTGCACATCTCTTCCGTCGTGGTAGTATTGCAAGAGTTGGAACAGGACGTATACGCATCATGAGATGTGTTGTGAGCATCGTATTTGTGGAATTTCAGCTATTGTTGTTAGAGGATGTTATTATGGTCATGTGACTTATGCGGTGCAGGGTGTGAATTCAGTAAGGGTATACAATCATGTTTTGGTACAGGGTGTGGTGACTGATACGGTGTTCGTATGTTGAAAGCAGGCCTAGTAGAGGATTTCGGATGTTGGAATTTGGCTCTAAGGCTTATTTGACTAAATAATAGGGAGGATCTTCAGACTGGCTCGAGCTAATGTGCTCAATTGGGTTGTGTGGCACGGGTTGGTGCACGAGGTGTTGAACAGTGATTTCGGAAAGCTCCGGAGCAGTTCTTAGCACGTTCGAGGACGAATGTATGTTTAAGTAGGGGAGAACGTAACAACCCGACCGGTCATTTTGAGCTCTAGCGCGTTGTTCGGCGATTTGAGGCCTTAGGTAGCTTCATTTCAGGTATTATGACTTGTACGTGTGGTCGAAATTAAATTTCGAGAAGTTCGGAGTTGATTTGGAAAGAAAATTCTCATTTCGGAAGCTTTAAGTTGGAAGAGTTGACTAAGATTTGGATTTTTAGTAAACGACCTCATAGTCAAGAATTTAAGGTTTCAATAGGTTCGTATGATGATTTCGGACTTGGGCGTATGTTCGGGTTGAGTAGATGGCCCGGGAATATTTCGCCGCCTATTATGGAAGGTTGACATTTTGAAGGTTTAATAATTTCCTAAGTTTGGGTTGAAGTGGATTTTGATGTTATGGATGTACGTTTTGAATTCCGAGCCTGGGAATAGTTCCGTATGGTGATTTTGGTCTTAGGAGCGTGTCCGGATGTCGATTTGGAGGACTGTAGGTCATTTCATCGTCAATTGGTGAAAGTTGAAAATTTGGGTGATTTTTGGGAAGTTTGACCGAGAGTGGACTTTTTGATATCGGGTCGTATTCCAATTTCGAAAGTGCGAGTAGGTCCGTGATGTCAATTATGACTTGTATGCAAAATTTGAGGTCAATCGAACTTGATTTGATAGGTTTCGTTGTCGAAGTAGAAGGTTGAAGTTCTAAAAGTTAATTAAGCTTGAATTCGGGAGCAATTCGTGATTTTAGCATTGTTTGATGTGATTTGAGGCCTCAAGCAGGTTCGTGTCATGTATTAGGACTGGTTGGTATGGTTGGACGGGGTCCCAGGACCTCGGGTGTGTTTCGGGATGATTTCGGGTCATTTCCCCATGTTTTTCTGCTGCTGATGTTGGTTCTAGTGTCCTTCATCACGGACCTGTGGTGGCTATCGCGTTCGCGATAGAGGATTTTTGGGGCAGGTGGAGGTTACATATCGCGAACGCGACACAAAGGTCCCCAACACGAAGAAAAGCCTGGGGAACCTACGCGAACGCAAGAGGGCGGTCACGAATGCGTAGAAGGAAATGGGGGAGCTGGCCTAGAGAAGTTTGGCCTTCGCGAACGCGGCTCGTGGACCGAGAATGCGAAGGGTACTGGTCACAAGGCTTCGCGAACGCGATGAGGAGGCCACGAATTGAAGAGTAAATTGGAGGCTGAAATTTTTGGCCTTCGCGAATGCGGTGGCCTTTTCGCGAACGCGAAGAGGAGCAGGCCTGGGCAGATTGGTTTTAAAACGGGGTTTGGGTTCATTTCACCCATTTTCCACATAGCTTGGACGATTTTTGGAGCTCTTCAAAGGGGTATTTTCATCATCTAATGCAAGGTAAGTGATTCCTACCTATTGCAAGTTAAATACTTGGTTTATATATGGATTTAAATATGAAAATTAGTAGAAATTTAGGATTTTGAAGAAAAACCTAGAAATTAGTATTTCTGGATTTTGACCACGAAATTGGACATGGAATTGAGAATAAAGTATATATTTGAGTTCGTAGTGTTATAGGTAATGATTATCTTCGAAAATTTTTGAAATCCGGGAACGTGGGCCTGAGGGTGTGTTTATCAATTTTCCGAACGGAGTTGGATATTGTTATAAATTGATTTATTATGAGTATTACAGTATATGTTCATGAAATTTCACATTTATTTACTAGTTTTGGAACGACGGGCATCGGTTTGGGTTGTTAGAAAAGCTTTGGAGCCGATTATAGAACTTCGGAGTGAGGTAAGTCTCTTTTCTAACCTTGTAAGAGAGAATTAACCCTATAGGTGAATTGATTTAATATGTGCTTCTATTTGTGGGGGCTGCATGCGCACGAGGTGACGAGAGTTCGTATGTAGCGACTATTATGCTTATGTCCGGGTAGTCTAGGACCTAAATCATGTTATACTTGTGATGTTTGCACCCTACTTGTTAATTTAATCGCCTAAATCATATTGGAACTTGATAAAGAAATTGTAAAAGGTTAAATTTCATTTACTTGAGTTTTGGGAGGATCACTTTACCGTTAATGAGAATTGGTGTTTCTTTGAATATTAGCCTCTTAATAATTTTGAATCGGTTGTTGATGATGTATTTTCTCTTCTCGTGGAGCGGGTCGAACGCCTCGGTAGCAGAGAGATGTATCTATGGTTCGTGCTGTTGGACCCTCGGCAGTCGCACAATTTATATATATTTGTATGTTGGATCGGGCCATACGACCTCGGTATAATTCGTGCATAATAATTCTTAGAGTCCAATTATAATTGATACTGTTTCATTGGCTTGAGAGATTAATTTGTTAAATGATAAAAATTAATTTGTGATTTACTATCAGTGAAAAAATTATTTATTTATTTTTTGTTATTGAGTTTTCAGTTGTATTTACATAATCCATGCTTCATTATGATTTCGGTATATTATTATTAGCCCATAGTATGTGTCGAAGTTGACCCCTCGTCACTACTTCTTCGAGGTTAGACTAGATGCTTACTGGGTACACGTGATTTACGTACTCATACTACACTTGCTACACATTTTGTGCAAGTACATATATGTCTAGTGGTCTTGTGGGCGCAGAGGCACGACTATTGCAGGGACTTGGGTGAGCTGCATCCCATGTTATGAGTCCGCAGCACACAGAGTCTCCATCAGAGTTATTTACATTCTCCTGTCTAATTTGTATTCTAGACAAATGTTGTGTTTTATCATATTTCCTAGTTGATGCTCGTACACTTGTGACACCGGGTTTTGAGGATTCCTACTGGATGTTTAATAGGGTAGTTCATGTAATTATCATTGTTTCACCCTGTAAATTCTATTTCATACTATTTAATTAATGAAAATTATGATTTTAAAAGGAATAAAAATAAATAATTAAGTGGACCAATTATCGTTGGCTTGCCTGATGGCGGCGTTAGACGCCATCACAACCTATAGTAAATTTTGGGTTGTGACATCCCATGGCACTTAATTTCTTCCATGGGTTCCTTTTTTAAAATATCATTTTATCATTTTCAAAAGACTTCGCATTGCACTGCTTGTATCACTGAGTTGTACAAAGATTGAATCCATAGCATGGAGAATAAAATTTTGAGGAGTCACCGGAGATAGGAGTTCAAAATGACTTTTTGGATCATAGTCATCCTGGGGTAACTTGATTAATATAGAAGGAATATAGCAGGGTTGGAATAGTTAAAGTCAAGCCAATGGATCAGAGGAAACAATTATTTGAATTAACAACATATGAGTTGAAGAATACATCTTGAAAAAGAAATGACAAAAGGCACGTAAAAGGAAGAAGAAATATAATATCTACAAAAATAAGATACATATACCGGTGTGAAAACCATTTATCACAATCATAGATGGTTAGAACCAAGTGGAGATTACTGTTATTTATGATAAAAGGTCCAGTCCAGTAACGCATGGATATTACAGATAATTTGCAAAGCAATATTTTTTGAATTTTTATGTAGAGAAGAAGAACCAAAGCGGCTGTTTGTTAGGCAATTTGTTAATATTATGAACAACTTTGTTATTTTATTGCTAAATTACAATCATTAATTGACACATATTATGGTTACATATACAAGAATACATATGTGGAAGTTTAATTTTGAGTTAGGGAATGATATAGAATGTTTTATTTGGAAGGATCGTGTGCCTATACTTAGAAAGTAATTTTATTATGCGATTAAATAATATTTATATTCAGATAATATTATTATTATATTAATGACCTTCTTTTGTGAATATCATGTCTCTTGAGAGAAGTATAATTTCATAATATTTAGCATTATGCTTCACTGTAATATGTATTTCCGTAAATATTTTGGAAAAGAGGTGTATTTAGCTTATCATTAGAAAGCTTATATCAAACTTAAGGTCTAACGTATAATTATGAAAAAATAAATTTTATATTTCTGGGTGTGATATTGACATTTCTCTTTGCATGAATTTAAAATATCTTTTGGTTTTATTCATAAAATATTTGGTTATTTGTGTTAGTTTACCGATATATTGATAACATGATGGTGATCTATGCACGCTATTAGTTATGATTAATAATGTTCATGAAAGTTGACATATTAAAATTACTGCACACATGCTATATAACTACCACTTTGATTTAAGTGACACATTTAAGTTCTTTAGATATATATATAGAATAGCCTATGAAATTGTGTTTAAACGATAAAACTGGCGAATGAATTAATGCTTTTAACATCAAAAGAAAAAGAAATCTCAATTTATTTGGGATTGAGACATAATTGTTGTTGTTAAAATATCAGAAGAAAAGAAAGAAAATATTGTCAAAAACAATCTCAAAATGAGATACTTGAATTAATTACTAATTACTATAATTCAAATTAGTATTCTGTTAATTGACCTAACAAAATTTTTTCTATTTAATTTTAAATTGGTAACGTAATCGGTTTTGTTTCATATCATTATTTTTGTCGAAGACACTAGTAAAGAGAGCTTATATTACGCTTGTTTAGCCATTGGCCAAATTCACATTTATTTGGCTTAATAATCATTTGTTTTGCAAAGTTTGATGTTTGATTGGACCAAACTTTCAAAGTATGATGTTTGATTGGAAAGAAAATTAGCTTATGTGTTTGGATATCTGTGCCCAGAAAATTCACCTTTGTAGGTTTAAAGGATATTCAATCATTTGATTCTGGATTAGCTTATTTCAAGTATTTTTAATTCAAAAATCACTTTTAAATTATTTTGTAGTGTATGAATAAAATGAAAAAGTGCTTTTAAGCACTTGATGATAAAAATCAATCAAAAGTCAAAAATTAGAATTCCTAATTTATAGCTTATACTAAAAAATCACTTAAAATAAGCTCATCCAATCGAGTTCTATATGCATTCATCATTCACATAAACTTGTACTTTATTCTTGCATGTATAATTATTTATTTAAGCTTTTATTTTAGTAATGTTGATATTATTCTATTAAATTATGTACTATATGATTGGATATACACGTACAACGCACGTGTTGAGAAACTAGTAATCATAAACGTATGAGAGTAAAAAAGGATAGACATGTTTTGATCAACCCAAAAAATAAATCACAAATGTTTAAAGATAGTATAAAATTATATTAGAGACATATTTTAAATAACCAGAGAGCATAATATCACAAAAAATTTACACAATGACACAAGTGGGAGGGCGAGTTTTTTCTTTTAATAAAACAACAAAGGTAAATAAATTACAGAATTGGGCTGAACTGGACCGGGGGAGGTCCGAAAGACATTATTGGAAGATTTGCACAATAGGATCTTTGGGTGGCAGGATAAAAAAGTTTTGATTTCGTCCAAAAAAGTTGTACACTCGACTGGCATTAGGTAACAAAATCCTGACAATTCCCAAAACTTTAAATTGATGGGTAAAACCTACTTTGTCCTGCGGGATAACATTCTAATGTATCGCCAGAATTTGGCACAAATCCTCACATATTCAAATTGATAGGCAAAACTTATCTTGCCATAATTCTTGTCAAATCAACCAAAACCTGATGGGTCACCAGAATTTGACCACAAATTCAGAGGGATTGCCATCAATTATTGTCTAAGATTTCATTAACACGTTTTTCTTCAAAATTGATCAATCAACTCCACATGATTTCAATTTTAATATACAACCTTCTAATACCAATTCCCATAATTTCTAATGGTTATATTCAACCAAAACCTTCAAAAATTAATAGATCAACTTCGTCTTATTCAACAAGTTTTTTTCAAACTCAATAAAATTCAACAATGGTGTTCTTCAATCTTATCCAACCAAACCAATTCAAATAATTAAGGATAGACAATATAATCACATTAGAATATTATCCATTCAATTCCAACCATAAACTAATCTTAAGTAGCTCTTCTGTAAAACTCTTGAATGTCAAAATTTTATATTAGCTTCAAATGAAGCTTAGTCACACTAGAATTAGATAAGAACCTTTTTTCTTGACAGGTTGTTCTTTTGACTTGTGTAATTATCATCACTAAGGTTGTGGTGGGATAGATTAAACATCTTTCGCTTTAATTATAATTTAAATTTCAGCAGAAACCTCTATAAGGGAGCACTTTCCCCTCTAATGGGTTATACACGACGTGGATATAAATTAGTGACCAATGGGTATTGAAAACTAAATGGTTATCCAAAAATAGAAAAAAAAAGAGTTGTATGACCATCTCATCTCAAGAGATAAATTCTTAGAGATAGCAAACTTTCAGTTTTATGGATTAAAGAACATGTTTTCTTTTCTTTTTAAGTTATGAAGGGTGATGGTAAGACTTGAACCTAGGATATATACGTGCTCTAATATCATATTGAGTTGTGTAACATTTCATTTAAAACTTCAAACTATTAAAACGTACACACTTTCATTTATCTATATCTATACTATATTAAAAGCACGAAAGCCCTTAGCGAAATATTGTTCGCTTTTTTTATCATCTAAAAATAAATTTCACATTAAACATAATTGTAATTCACATAACTTTCCTAATATTTAGGGTATTTAGATCATCTAAAATTTTAGTTATTAAATATTTCCTTATTGAACTAAGTAAGAAGTCCTAATTTTTAGCCTTAACATGAGTTTTTTTACACCCAATAGCACACTATTTAATAATGCTTTTCCGTGAGTTCTTTGATAATATTTACCTACAATAAAGGACTAAAATTTAAAACTAATCCTTGGTAGGGAGCACTACCCCTTGAACGGGGCTTTATCCGACGTGAATCCGAATATAATCAGGCTTCAAATACGAGTATCGAACACCGGATGAAAAACCAAAAAAAATAAAAAATTAAAACTAATACTTTTTCTTTTCATTTCAAACTTGACCTTTATCATAAAAAAAACAATATATACCCTGAAGTCCCTCAATCTAATATTATACTTTTAACTTTCAAAAGTTTTAAATGCACTATTATAATTATGAGCAATATTGAGTAAAAATCAATAAAACGTACAAAATTAAAAACATAATTTATGGGATTCTTTAATTATAATCCACAATACATTTGGCAAAATATGAGTGGGTTTATTAGCTAGCTTTCAATGGTAAATTCTTTTACTAGCTTGCTCTATTTCGTTTTTTTTTTTTTAATGCCCTTTTTTTGTTTATTATTGCACTTTGATTTTGTGTTTATTTAAAGTTCGTAGATTATTAGTTACTTGCTTATATGTTGTAAGTTGTTCCTTCAAGACTATTTAGATTATTAGTTCTTGCTCGTGAAACTGTAATTCTGAAATTATAAACTTGGAACAAATTTTAAGTTGAATTATTGATGTTGAGGACTTCTAAGTAGTTTTTTTAATTATTGAGTTAGTTATATACAACCAATATTCATGATCATCTTTAGGAACTTACACTTTTATTTATAACTTAATATTATTTTTTAAATAAATTTATATTCATTGAGATAGAATTCACGCGCATCGCGCGTATCTTAAGTCTAATCTATACTATATTAAAAGCACGAAGGCCTTAACGAAATGTCGTTCGCCCTATTTACCCTTTGTAAATGCATTTTATGTTGGATAAAATTACAAATGTACCACAAATTAGAAAAACCAAAATTAAATTGTCCAACAATTAATGTTACCTTAGGTTTTAGTATTATATCTAATCGAAGGGTCAGTTTATCAGTATTGATTAATCTCATTTTAGGTTTATGATTCTTTTACCAAAATTTACTCAGCAATTAATATTAGTTTATGTTTAGTATCGTCTTTTTTTTTTTTGTTATAATCGCTGTATGATACAATTAAAACTAAGTTTTTGTTTTCTAGAATTTTCAAATCAGAAACCAATAAGAAGAAGTAATTAATGTCACTAGGTTTACCATAATTGTCGTAAGATATAAAGTTAATTCTAGTATTGTAGGAGCAACACCGATAAGGAGCAGCAACTATTAGTACTTGTAATATCGAATAAGGAGAAGTAATTAATGCCAAGGTTTAGAAACAAAGTCAATTTTATTTTCTAGAATTTTAAAAATCAAAACCATTTAGAATAAGGAGGAACATTTCGCCAATATTATTCCACGTTCTTTGTCATAAACTCGTGATAGTGCCAAAGGTAAATTCATTTGTGCTTGTCACTTTTGATTTTGACTGTAATATCTCATGTACAATTATTATTTTCAATTTTGACTTGAAGGTAACTACAGTAATAGTCAATCTTTTTTTGTTTATGATGCACTTTTGAATCTGAATTTTATTCTTAATTGTATTTGTGAGTGTTTCAATTCTAAAAAAGAAAGTCCTTAGATTTACATCTGTCAAATATCTGCTTTTATAGTTCCAACTTTTTTATGTTGTTGATTGGCTGAAAGTTGAGTGGGTCTCTAAGTTATCAATTATGATTGACTTAATTTAATTTGTGGTTTTTGGTCTTATTTTAATTTTATCGTAATTGATTTTATTATAAATTTATTGTATTTGGTTATATATACATGTATACCTTTGTACAAAAAGGCTTTTTGCAGCAATTTAAGCTTATATTGTTAAGAAATATAATTGTATTTTTGAGATGATATCGTCTAATAATCCTCTTGTATTTAGGAATTTTACATTCTAATGTACATATAAGTGAGTACGGTTGAGGTAAGATATTCTCTCTATATTTCCTTCCAAGAATCCGCACAGAAAGTAACAAAAATAAGCTATCAGGAATAACGAAAGCTTAATATAAATCGAGACTTTATATATATATATATATATATTAAATTTTAAATTTTATAACATTGATATGCAATACATGTAGTACGCCGTAACATATAATTCACTTTAAAAAAACGCGAACGGGCACTTGCGCTTTACGTAACCTCTGATGTTTTTGCATAAATTATGCATTATGTCAATTTTTTTTATCTCTCCACATTAATCATTGAAGTTGCACGTAATCAATCTTTAAATATAAATTTCATATTGAAAAATAATTATTAAATTATACTTCTACTTTTAAAAAATTTTAAATTAATTAATATTTAGCTATTAAATTTTATCTTATGTGTATTATGTATAAACTCCTAATATTTCATAAATTAAAATCAAAGAAGATTTTACTTAATTTTCCTTAAGCTTTTATGAAGGTTTGCTTTTGTATTCTTTTTTGTCGTCTTCTCTGTTGTTTCTGAAATTTTTGTCCAAGGCTTTTATTTTGGTACAATTATTTATTATTAAAATTTTAATCTAAGATGCACTTATTTTTCTTTTAAATATAGTTCGTATTCATACAAACAACAAAATTGGTAGAACAAAATGACAGTCCTTTAAAACTTTATATTAGCACCCTTTAAAAAGAATCTCAACCTTATTCAGATTTTTTAGTTACTATGCAGTTACGCATTCTACTTACGTATATTAATTAATAAATTATTTCATGATATAGCATAAAAGACAATGAAGGAAACTTTTACAGGGGGATGTGGTTGGGGTTCATCACAATATCATAGAGATACTACTTATTTAATTGTAATTGTAATTTTTTTAAATGATTTAGTTAAATAAAATCAATATTAATTATTTTCAGAAATTTATATTTGCTTAATATATAGTTTATAAACTCAAACACATTGTAACTTTTTAAAATATTATACTTATTGAGATGGATTACACACGCAATGCACCTATCAAATCTATATCTATACAATATTAAAGGCACGAACACCCTTAGCGAAATATTATCTGCCTTTTTACCCTTTAAAAATAAATTTTACATTAGACAAAATCATAATTTAGTTATTTTCTAATTTTTAGAACTTTAAAATCAACTAAAATTTTGATTTTTTTATTTGAATTATGTAAGAAGTCCTAATATTAAGGACTTTAAAGTAGATATTATTTGGGAGAAATAGGAGTATTACCTTTTATTTTCCTTGTATATCCTGACAACAACTTCCATGGAAATATGTTTAGCATTCATTCTTCTTATTAGGGAACTTATAATCCTAACGAGATGTTTACTATTAAAAGTAGGGGATTTTGTACCTAATAAATATTTATTTTAATTTTTAAATGCAGTTTTTAAATATTACACAAATTGATAACAAGAATAATATGTTGTTTGAGTAGGAAAAAAGTTCAAAAATAATTTATATCTTCTATACTATTATAAAAGTATGAAATCTCAATAAATAACTAATTTTTTAAATTAATAAAGTAGCAAAAAATTTAATTCAATTTCTTTTACAAATTATTATGTAAGTAAAATTATTTGTCAAGTTGATAGAACTCTTAAGGTACATAAATGTTTTTCACAAGAAAGCATTGGTCGTGAAAGAAATAATAAAATAAAGCAAAATTAATTATAATATATTATTAGAAGTTAAAAATTTCAAATGCTTCTTTTTTCTTTTTCTTTTTTTCAACTTAACTACAAATGCTAAATTAAAGCAATAAGGATGTAACCTAAGACAGAATATATTTCATCCAACAAATTATAACTCCCTATAATTTTTAATATAGTATTACATTAATTGTGTAATTCAATATTAGTTATTTAAGACTTTATATTTTTATTTATCAGTATTCTTCTAGGAGTTATAATTCTACTCCTTCATTACAAATCTCTAAAAGACTAAAAGATTCAAATTCTTTAATTTATTTTGTTATCTTTGAACAATTGTGGTAAAAGTATTTTTATGTTATTTGTTTATAGTATTTGGCAACAAAAATAATAATAATTTTCATAAGATATATGTGAAGTAGGATTTCTTTATTTATTGAGCTAGCTTAGCGAGATTAAATATTAATTATTTTTAGAAACTTATATTTTTTTATGTATCAATAACTCAAACACATTATTTAATAATATTTATGTAAATTTTAAAAATTATATATTCATTGATATAGGTACCCTAAGACTAGTTATATTAAAAGCACAAAGGCCCTTAGCTAAATGATGTTTGCCTTTTTTACCCTTCAAAAATAAAGTTCACACTAGACAAAATAGTCATTTAATTATTTTTCTAATATTTAGGAATAATTATTTAATTAATTCCCTAATATATAGGAATACTCATTTAATTACTTTTCTAATATTTAGGAATTGATTTTCCAATTCCTTTTAGTTCTAAAGTCCTGCATTTTCACCTCTTATGGTATACCTTCCATGTTAAGTTTCCTAATACTTAGAATTTTGAAGTCAACTAAAACTTTGCTTATTAAATTTTTTCTTATTTTAGTTATGTAGATTAATCCCACTGTAAGTCTTTTAACGTCTATAGTCACATTATGGCTCAAAGTAGTCTCTCTTTTTTTATTTTGGTAAAATTTACTTAACCATATCAAGGGGTTTGACTATATACACTAATAAAGTGATAAACTTGAGATGAGCTAATATTAATAATTTAAATCAAGGAAAATTATTTCCTCTAATGTTAATAACAAATAATTAAACAAAACACGTATTGCACTTAAATTTATTTTCATAAGAAGTGCATTGATGGTGGAAAATTTTAAAAAATAAAGCAAAATTAGTATAATATTTTGAGAGTTGGTAAAAATGCAAACTTAAAGCAATAAGGATGAGATAGTAGAAGATAAAATGTATTGCTAAATGAGTTATCATTAAATATTTCTATTTCCTTTACATTCGTCCAACAAATGACAATAGCTATAAAGTCAACCTCTTCATTCTCAAATGTCTAAAAGATAAAAATATTTGATTTTTTAATTTATCTTATTTGACAAATCTTTGAATAATTGTGATAAACTATTTTGTGCCATTGTTTGTTTTCAGTAGTAAGTCATATAATAATAATAATTTTTATAAGATATTCCAAAAGAAGACCTCAAAATCACAATAAGGCATTTGAGAACTTCTACAGGTAGGATTTATTTCTTAATGAGTTAGCTAACTGGGATCAACATTCACCATTTTCAAGAACATATATTTTTTTAAAATTTTATTGTATAACTTAAACACACCGCTTAACAATATTTATATATTTCATTAGAGTTATATACTTATTAGTATAGGATACACGCTCAACGTGCGTACACTAAGACTGGTTTACTTAATTATATCTCCCACTTATTCACCACTAATAAGTACGTTTTGGGTTCATGGAGTTCTAGTAGAAGCAAAATCCTCACACGTGTTATTGTGAACTCAACCAGATTCTTACTAAACGAGCATAATCAAGAATACTTAGATAAAATGCTCTTATTATAGAGACAAATTAAGATAACAAGGATTGAACCTTTCTAAGAGTCCATTGAGCTAGCGAGTGATGGAATTTCAGCAAGAATCGGAAAGGAAAAACTAAACATGATCATATTTATCAGTCTTAACTGAGAGGTGTTACCAAGTAGAACAAATCATATTGAAACTGATGTCTTTCACATCATATGGATAGTGGTGACAGTTCACTAGTTTTACAGAAAATATGTTTGTGTACAACATATGATATTTCAATCAAACTATATTTACAAGTTCTTGAACCCTCTTTAACCCAAAAAATAAAAAGCTTACTTTTGTTATGACACTTCAACCTTCAACGCAGAGTTCCCACTGGCCTTTTGTAAGTATACCACTTAGCTATCATGAGATAAGCTCCCAAATTTAGTACACTCAGCACAGCCAAAAGATAATAGAAGTAGTCAAGGTGACCATAATTCAGGTTATCTGGTATCCAACCAGGTTTCCCATTCTTGGTTGTAGTTTTCATGACAATAGTCACAAGCAGAGAACTCAAGTAATTCCCAAGTGCAACGGTAGTCAGCGATAAAGCCGAACACAAACTTCTCATGGCATCTGGTGCTTGCTCGTAGAAGAACTCCAACTGACCAATGAATGTGAAAACTTCTGCACAACCTATAAGGAAATATTGTGGAACCTGCCAAAATATTGACATGGGGACCTGCTCCAGTTTATAGTAGTTATGTCTTTTCACATATTTTAGCCGAAAGAGCTCCAGAATAGCGGCAGATACCATGGCAAAGATGGATATGAAGAGCCCTGTACCCATTCTCTGTAGTTGTGTCAAGCCATTCTTGTGACCTGTAATTTTCCTAGCAATTGGGACAATAACTTGGTCATAAATGGGAACCCAGAATATAACGCTGAGAGTGTCGAAAATGCTAAGTGATGCCGGTGGAATCTTGAAGCTGGAACTTCCTATGCGAGTGTCCATGGACGCTCCTTGCAACACAAACATGGTACTCATTTGACTATATACAGCACTAAATATGATCCCCGTGGCCCATATAGGTAGCAATCGTATAATGGCTTTGAGCTCCTCAACTTGGGTCACAGTGCAAAGTCTCCACCGGTCTATATTGCCTTTCATATGGTCAGACTCTGTCTGCACTGCTGCCTTGTCGAAGAAACTGCATGATAACATCAGTGTGTAAATCATTTGTTTCATCATTTACCATCATGGCAAATAGGAGAATCCGTTAAAATGCGGAAAAAGAATTGATAGAATTCAACATTAATCAATGTGGACAGCAAAAAAATGGTCCAACAAGTCAGTGCACTGTGTACATTTTCCAGGTCCATGTAAAGTATCACTAGAATATTGAATCATTCATTGTAATAAAGATGATCACATTAATAATTTTTCTACCAGAGAATTCTAATTCCTAGACAGTCACTAGTTTTTTGGGCAAATGCATTTCATCTAAAATAATTATGGCAAGTTTCAAGGATATCAACAGTTGCTCACCGAAGGTCTTTTGTATGATCAAGCTTGCGACTCCCTGTGATTGCAGACTCTGCATCTGTTGTCTCATACAAAGAAGTTTTGTCTCCAGGCACATCAACTTTAAATTTTCTGAAGGACGCAACAACCACTTGACATATGCGAGTCAGAGGGCTCCCTCCAGGTTTTTGGTTGCGATACAATCGGGTACCTGAAAAGAAGCTCACTACAGCAATGGCCATAGTCACTGCTGGAATTCCAAAACCCCATCCCCAGCCCACATTGTCTTGTATCCAAACCAGCACTGAAGAAGCAATAAGAGCACCGATATTAATCGAAAAATAGAACCAATTAAAAAAAGATGACTTGCGTTTCTTCTCAACTTCATCAGCATCATCAAACTGATCTGCCCCATAAGATGAAACACAGGGCTTAATCCCACCAGTGCCCAATGCTATGAGGTAAAGTGCGATAAAGCAAATTGCAGTTTGCACTTCCTTTGGATCACTGCTTGGCTTTAGGCCTGGGACAGAAGCTGACAATGTCAGCAGAGTCATCCCCTGCAAGAGATATATATTTATGCTTGTAAGTTCTCCATAAAAGGAATTTAAGCTGAGACTTTGGTTATACACACACCTACATATATATAGGAGTATTAATTTATTTATTCTTTCATCCTTTAAGTTGATGAGAATCAATTGTAACTCAGCAAGTTAAAGGTTGGCATAGGCTCCAAAAAATTCATTTCCCCCCTGCTTATTCATCCTTTACATGTTTTGTGTGTAACATGTTTACATTGGACCAAGTTTTTCTTCTTAGTTTACACCATAAATAAAAGCGTGCTCTCTCTGGCCATTTAAGCTTTTTGAAAAGGTGATTACACAATACAACATAGTAGTTGTGGCAAAATGGTTAAAAGAAATCAGTTATCCACCCATATTATCCATTAAAAAATTGCACTACCCATTTTTGAGCTGCCCATATCCGCCCCGCCCCGCCCCGCCCGTTTGCCACCCCTACAACATGGTATCAAACTAGAGAAAGTCCTAGGTTCAAGTCACTGCTAGAAAAAGATGAAAAAAGTTCCACGTGCTTGACCCATGAAAAAGAATTTGGCCCGCACGTAAATTGAAGGCATAATTAAGTAAACAAAACTATGTTCTCTCTACCCACTTAAACTTTTAAAGGAGCTGATCACACAATTCAACACAAACAAGTTACAGAGTCTAGTGAAGAGCTAATGTACTTCAACAGATATAAAACTTACAATTACATAGATGATTGAGAAGCAGGCAATTGTCCAGTATCTTCCTAGATATGCATCTGCTAGAAATGCTCCAATTAGTGGTGTGATGTAGCATGTTCCGGACCAATTTGACACATTTTTTGAAGCTGTAGCACTGTGTTGGTTGAGCCTTTTCTTGAAATACAGAACAAGATTTGTGCTCATCCCATAGTATGCCAATCTTTCACAACACTCATTTCCTGCCAACAAATATTCCCTTAGAAATTACTAACCATAAACCTATAAAATACTAAGGGGTCGTTTGGTACGACGGATAAGAAAAAATAATCCAACGATAAAAGTTAGTCCCGCATTATTCCTTATTTGGTTACTAATTCTTGGATAAGTTATTTCAGGATTAAAAATAGTACCGGAATAACTTATACTTGCCAGAGAGTGGATTAGTAATCCAGGATAAGTTATCCCAGGATAAAGCATAAAATTGACAATCCCAAGATTGATACAACATAATAGCAAACAGTCAATAAGAAATAATACCAGAATAATTAATCCCAACATAACTAATCCAGTATAACTAATCCCAGCATAACTTGTCTTCGAATCAAACAACCCCGAAGGGTTTAACTTCCGTATCCACTATCTGGTTATCTTAAAAATAATTATAGGTAACTTTCCAATAAAAACAGGATTAGTAACCTGAAATAAGACAGGTTACCCGCTAAAACATGTTAAATTACTTTGAATATAAATTGTTTTTACTCTGTCGGAACATATAAGTTAATCCATCAAATAATGTTCTAAAAGGAGGAAAAATGAAAAAGAAGAAAAAAATTAAGAATGTCGAGCATGAGTACCTAAGATGAAAGGGCAGGCTTTCCAAGTCCCAGTTTCAGTCTTCTTAGCTGGATTATTGCGGTAATCTACTGTTCCATCTTTCGTATACAAATCATCTTCTCCAGAAACTTCTCCCATGTCTTTCTGCATACTGCAAATTAGAAGTTTAGCAGGTTGAAAACTATAAACACTCAATCAATTGCTAATCATTTGATAAACAAATAATAAAATTTGGACAATCAAACATGAAAAGCTCAAATTACAAAATTTCTGCATGCTAATCGTTTGATAAAAAAAAAAAAAAAAAAAAGCACTTTAAACTAACAACCAGGTTAAAATCTAAACCAAGAGAGAGATACAAAATGGGTATAGTTTCTTTGGTTCCCAAAACGCAGCAGAATTGCTGTGCTAAGACGTCAAGTTAAATAGATAAAGAAGAAAAGAAGTAAAGATAATTAGATCCAAGAGTGAGCTGGATGGCCCAAATGATTTATAAATAATCCAAAAAGCTTTTGAATAAAGATTTCTCCGGTTCTTGCGTTGAATGAGTTGACTTGTTAACTATAGTGAGGGAAAGAGATTAATGTCACATTGTGTCACTCAATGACAAGATAGTCTTCTCAACATGCCGTTTTCACGTCAGGTCAACAAAACCAGAGGCGGATGGAGCTATATAACTGAATCTAGTATTTTTTAACACACAATAATTATATTGCACTAAAGTTCAATAAATATTAGATTCTTAGCTATGATTTTAAAAGTATAATTGTTTACTCCTAAATTGGATAACAATTGAATTTATACGCGATTTTAAAAATATGTAATTTAATTCAACACGAATAATTAAGAATATCAATAAATGAGTTGAAAATGAAATAAACGTTCAAACCATTTGCAATATTATGGCCAAGTTTGAATTTAGACCGACTAATGACCTCGTCCTCGGTTGGATCCTCGATTCAAGTCCAGTCGTGAACGAAGAACAGAACAAATGAGCAAAACTTTAACAATAGCTAAAAAAATAGAAAATAAACTTGCATTGCCTTGATTCGCGTGTTACAAAAGAAAAACTTTCCCTTTATATAGCAGGAGAGTTTCAAAGTTAGTATAAGTCTAAAAAAGATAAAAAATTTCTTCTCTCGGTAATTACTGATCCATAATCAACATCGAGCGAGATACACGTCGTGATATCCGGTTGAGGGCGAATATCGCGACCCTCTATCCGTCATGCATAACCGTTCACCGGGTCTCTCGAGGTCTTAGAACTTATTGTTGGCCCGAGGCGAATCACTTTATCGTACCCGATGGTGGGCACATAGTTCACTCTTCTCGGATCTTGATACGAAGGGTTTCGAACCTCGATTACAATCCCGTGCATCCGTGCTTCCCCTCCGTTTTATCATCGGAAAATCGAGGTAGACATTACCCCCCCCCCTTCCGATTTTACCCGTACACAGATAGTCCCCTCGTTTTCTAGAGAGTAGGTTTACCAAAACGATGGGAAGCGATTGATGAACCTCGGTTCCTTCCTTCGTACGTTACAATCGGGATGATGGGTCAACAAAATGTCCCATCAGCCGTGTCGTTCTGACTTTGGACACGTGTCTGCCGCTGGTTGATTGTCCTTGAATGTGAAATATTGCGCATTGATTATCCTTCCTCTATAAAAGCTTCGACCCTTTTTTACTTTTCTACTTGCCGACCCCAGAACTCTTAGACTTACCCTCGAATTCTCTACTTGTTGTTCAACTCTTTTCGATCTTCATACATTGTTCCTTTGGCCTTCATATCTTCTTCTTTATTCTCTTTGAATCTTCTACCCATACCTTCATATCTTTATCCCATCTTCAAGCCTTCATAATTTTCCTTCAAACCTTCATACCGGGGGGCTGCTCTATTTGGAACGATTATAATATCGAGAAGACCTCTTGTCAACAGGATCGAGGCGAAAGAGCATGGAGATACATATGCTCCGTTACTGAGGAAACAATACCCACAGTTCGGGTGGACTGTAACTAGCAGGGTAAGGACATGGTGGTCCCCGGGCCTGACGACGATATTACTACTCACGTGAAGGGGTACTTAAGTGTTTACATTTACCCTTTCACGCTTGCCTCGGTGAACTCCATAGTCCTTGACTTTTGTAAAAGGTACGAGGTCTGCCTTGGGCAGATTCACCAATCCTTTTGGAGGATCGTAATCCTCCTTCGACATTTTTTGAACAACACCGAAGCACCTCGATTCACTCTCGACCAACGGCTTTGTCTATACAGTCCCCTAATCTTCCGAGGGGAGTTGATCAAGCTCGTTCGCCGAGCGAGCAAGGCTCTATTATCGAGCATCGACAGGGCCAAGACCGAGGCTAGCAGGGGAGGTTCGTTCCGGTGAAAACCGAAGAACTCATCCCCTCCGAATTTCTACCATTCCCATAAAAGTGGAATGCATCCCGTAAGTATTTTTCTTTTCGAGTATTTGTCATTTCCCTTTATTCTTCCTCTCACTGCCTGTATTTGTTGCCGTGCAGCTGTTGCCCAAGTTCCTAATGCAGTTCCTCGCTTCAATGAGTTAATCGAGGGGATCTGAAACAGATGCCATACTCTGAGTGCGCATGGCGCAAGCTCTCGAAGGGAAAGTGGGAAGCCCATTCCTATGGTGAGGTTCTTTCCCGAATAATTTCTTTCTTACTTTTAGCTTACACATTTCTAAGTCTTCTTTTCTTACAAGTTTGCCCAAAACCACCAAACTCAGGCTGTTGGATAAGGACGAGTATCCATCCTCGCTTGCCGAACCCTCCGCTTCGGGGCAGCTGGGGGCTGCCGCAAAGGAGGAGAAGAAGAAGAAGAAGAAGAAGAAGAAGAAGAAGAAAATAAAGTCCTCGGGTTCCCCGGATGCCGAGGCAAAGAAGAAGAAGGTGACCATCCGGGTCCGGAAAATCAAAAAGAGCACCAAGTCCAGGATACCGGACTCTGATTCCCTTTACCGGCTCAGGGATGAGCCTGAGGACGACGACCTTTTTATTGCTCATGGGTCGACCCTTAACGAGGGGAGCAGGCAGCACTTGGGAAGGACGACCACGAGGTCGATCCCCCTCTAGCTCGGGAACCAGAGGGAGAGATGGAGGCCGCAGCCTCTCAAGAAGCCACTCCTATCCGAAGGAGGTAGCTGGTGTTATTGACATCGTGGAAACACCTTTCTACACCGAGTCCATGCTCGAAGAGGCCCAAGCGGGCAAATAGAAATCAAGTGAAATGGCACCGGGCCCAGATGATGCTCTCAACACGTTCTTCAATGGCATGGATATGGCCGCACTGGAGGATTTTTCTGGGCTCGGTCACTTGGAGGTCCTGAAAAAGGATGTACCATCGGGAGCGGGCGAGCGGAGTTTCAGCCCAAAACTAGTGAAATAATTCCTCGCTCCGAGCGTGGACCCCGAGCGCAATAGGAAGGTTATTCATACGATCTTGGCGGATGCCCGTATCCTTTCCGCTCTGGTGGGCATAGCTAGCTACCTTCAATGCCGGTGACCGAGGAGGACCAGGCAAAGATGAACGAAGTGGGCACGTCGAGACTCTTCAACGAGGCGCAACAGGCGCTTAACCTGGTAAGGCGTTGACCCTTCATACCCCTTTGTGAACCTTGTTTAGTTTTAGACTTGTTCTAATAACTTCATTGTTTTTCAGGCTTCAGTGCTTCATCATAAAAGCTTCTTTCGATCTCGCTTGGAGATCAGCTAGCTTGAGTTCGAGCTCAAAGTGTAAGTCCAGAAGAAGGACATGTGCAAGGCTCTTAGTGAGTAACAAGACGAGGCTTTCAAAGACCTCCCAATTCTCCAAGCTGAGCTGGAAAAGGCTCAGAAGAGGCTTCATCCTTGAAGTGAGAGCACGACGACCTGGTCGAGAAGGTAAGGATCTTTGAGGCTAAAAACGGGAAGCTACTCGTGGTGTCTAACATCGCAACTTTGCAGGTCCAAGAAAAGGTAGACCTGATTGACCAGCTTTGTGCTGAGATGGATGAGGTCAAGTCTACGACCGAGGCGTGGAAGGGCAAGATAGACCTGCTTACTTTGGAAAAATAAGCTGCAAAAGTGGAGCTGGCATCGGCCAAGAACCAACTCGGGGTGGCAAAGGACAAGGTGATAAGTGGTCTCGGCTAAATGATGATCTCTGAGCACAGTTGAGCTCGATCGTTACAAAACAGGATGCTTTCGGACAAGTATATGCCGCACTGAGGTCCAAATTAGATACAACCTCTTCTGACATCGAGGAAATATTGGCCCAGTATAAGGCTGATGTGGTGGTAGCCCAGACCCGCTTAAAAAGGAAGACTGAGTACATAAAGCGGCTACCCTGGAGAGAGACCTTCAAAGATATCCATGCCCGGGGTTTTGACCTGTCGTTCGAGATTGAGGAAGCCAGGAGACTTGAGGCCGAGGCAAAAGAACTCTATGAGCCTGCGGGTCCTGAAGGCTCTGAGGGATCTGAGGGTTCCCACGGTTCTGGCGACGAGTCGAGCCCCGGTGAAGACCAGGTGTAGATGCCTTAGTTCTTTTTCAATTTTTCCTTGTGTATTTATTTTTGTTTATTTTGAGGCCGTTCTATCATGCCTTTGTAAATATATTTGGAATATATTAAAATTTTCCCTTTTCAGTAATATTGTGTCTTTACTTTTCCAGCATCTACTTGTAATTTTCTATTTGCGTATTATTTTTAATTCCTTAGCATAAAATCAGATGTAGTCTAGAGCATCCATTTTTCGGAAGTCCGAATGGAACCCGACTTTAATGCAACTTGGGGTTACTTGTGGCTTCGAATCTTCGGTAAAATTGAAGGCCTTTAAGATGTTTAAGTGTTTTTAGACGATGTTTTTGCCGAGGGTAATCTTTTAACATGTTTCGATTTTTCATAAGGGCTTTACTTTCTGAGTACGGACTTCGGACGTCTCCAAGCCATTTTTAGGGCGGTCGTCGCCTTTCATATTCGGGCACTGCTTGATGGGCTTTGTGCCTCCGGGATTTGGTAGCCCGGGTCGTTCAAATCTTTATCGGTTGACAGCCCCGAGTAGGGGTAGCCCGTGGGCTTTAGGATTTAGGATCGAAGAAATAAAATGCGCAGTAATAATGTGTAGGGGAAGTAGAAATTTCTTTCATTGCTTAATATGCAAGAAACATGATTGAAGGCGCATGAAACTTGTGACGTGGCAAGAGTGGACTGTTTGGGCATTTTTCTTATTACAATGAATCCTAATCACCAAGCTTTAGCTTTTGGCACATAAAATTTTCTTTTCCCTTGCTAAAGATCTTAATTTTGGGGTAATGACCCCCAGTTTTTGAGGCCGAACTTGTGAGGGCTCGGAGACTGTTTATCTGATGCAAACGATTATCGATTCCTGTTTAAGGCTGGTCTTCAAATATAAGGTAGCACATTTACTGTTGCTTTGTTAAAACCTTATCAAAAAACCCACTTTGGGATAAAACCGGTTCAAGGGAGAAAGAGTGCAACACATGCTTTCAGACCTCATATCCATATCCACCCTTGGTCGAGTACCTGCATACGTTAGTCCGTAATATAACGAAATTAAAAAGGAATTAAGTTCGTACCTTAGCAGTAGTGCCGCTTTAAGTGTTCCACGTTCTAGTTGTTTGGTAGTTGTACATCGTTTCCCGCTTTGAGTTTATATGAGCCTTTGCCGGTTATTCTAATAACTCGATATGGTCCTTCCCAATTCAGGCCCAGTTTCCCTTTGTTCAGGTTCCTGGTGTGTAGTGTTACCTTTCTCAATACTAAGTCCCCAACTTGAAAATGTCCGAGGTTGGCCCTTCGGTGGTACAACCTTGTTACTTGCTGCTTCGGGGCGGCCAACCGGACCATGGCTACCTCCCACCATTCATCCAAAAGTTCCAGGCTCGTGATCATGGCCTCACAGTTTGACTTTTCAATAGCATATTGGAATCTGAGGCTCGGTTCCCCCACCTCAACTGGTGTTAAGGCTTCATCTCCATAGACCATATAAAATGGGGTAGCTCGTGTGCTTGATTTCAAAGTGGTACCGTACGCCCACAGGACTTCGGGCAAGATCTCCTTCCATTTTTCTTTCGAACCGGTCAATATCTTTTTGAGGTTTTGGAGCATAGTATTGTTCATCAATTCCGCCTGCCCGTTCCCACTAGGGTAGGCGTTGATAGTATCTTCTTGATCTTGTGATCTTCGAAAAACTTACTCACCTTGCTACCGACGAATTATTTTTCGTTGTTGCAAACAATCTCGGTCGGTATCCCAAATCGACATATTATGTTATCCTAGATGAAGTCAATGACTTCTTTCTCTCGGACCTTCTCAAACGCTTGAGCCTCGACCGATTTGGAAAAATAATCAGTCATGAATAGTATGAATTGAGCTTTACCGGGTACCCATGGCAGGGGACTGACAATGTCCATTCCCCACTTCATAAATGGCCACAAAGACAGGACTAAATGGAGCATTTCTCCCAATATCGTGGCGTGCCTTTGGCACTCGTTGCATTTCTGTACAAAGTCTTTCGTGTCCTTCTCTGTTTCGGTCCAGTAGTAGCCGGCTCTTATGAGCTTCTGAACCAAGGATTCTGCCCCCGAATGGTTCCCGCAAGTGCCCTCGTGAACTTCTCTCATGGTGTATTCGGTCTCTCCCGGTCCCAAGCATCTGGCTAGTGGGCTAAAGAAAGACCTACAGACAATGCCCCTCCGACCAAACTAAATCTAGCAGCTTTGGTGCACAGGGCTCTAGATTATTTGGGGTCCGAAGGAAATTTTCCTGTCTTCAAGTAGTCTATGTATTTGTTTCTCCAATACCAAGTTAAACTTGTTGAGTTCACTTCTGCGTGACCTTCTTCTATCACCAAATTCATTAGTTGCACCACTGCTCCCGAGCTGAATTAATCGGAATCGACCGACTACCCCAAGTTAGCAAGTGCATCGGCCTTGCTGTTTTGATCTCGGGTACATGCCACAGGGTCCATTCCCCGAATTGGTGTCGGTCACCTGCAATTTGTCCAAGTACCTCCACATCTGTTTTTGTTTTACTTCGAACGTTCCATTGACTTGATTTACCACGAGAAGGGAGTCGCACTTGGCTTCGATTACTTCGGCCCCAAGGCTCTTAGCCAATTCTAGACCTGCAATCATGGCCTCATACTCGGCCTCATTGTTAGTCAATTTCACAGATCTAATATACAACCTAATTATACTTCCCATAGGTGGCTTTAATACGATACCCATCCCGGACCCCTTCGCGTTGGAGGCACCGTCCGTAAAGAGGGTCCAAATTCTGAAGTAGTCCTCGAGGTGAGCAGTAGTTTCCTTTCGACTTCAAGTATTAAGGCTGTGTAAATACGGCCACGAAGTATGCAAAAATATGAGATTTTTATGGCGGCTCGGGTTCAGTACTCGATATTGTACCCGCTAACCTCCACGGCCCATTTGCCAAACCAACCTGAGAGCTCGGGCTTATGCATGATATTCCTCAGCGGGTAAGAGGTAACGACACATATAAGGTGGCATTGAAAGTACGGCTTTAGCTTCCTAGAAGTGCTTAGCAAAGTGAGCACTAACTTTTCTAGGTGAGGATACCTTGATTCGGCCTCACCTAGAGTTCTACTAATATAGTAAAATAGGAAATTGCGTACCTTCTTCCTCCCAGACTAGGACACCAATTACCGCTACCTCGAAAACCGCCAAGTAGAGGTACATTTGTTCGTCTGCCTTTGGAGTGTGCAGCAGGGGGGGCTCGACATGTATCATTTGAGTTCTTCGAAAGCTTGCTAGCATTTCGGGGTCCTGAAAAAGTATAATCAATGGCTCTTGTCTGAGGACCTCGAGATGAGAGGCACAATGCGGCTATATGCCCGGTCAGTCTTTGAACTACATTGATGGTGTACACCACAGTGATGTCCTCTATGGCCTTTATCTTGCTGGGGCTGATCTTGATCCCCCGATTGGATACCATGAACACGAGAAATTTGCCCGATCCGACCCTGAATGTGCACTTCTCCGGGTTTAGCTTCATGTTGTATTTCCTTAATATGTCGAAGGTTTCCTACAAATATTTCAAATGGTTCTTTGCTCGCACGGACTTGACCTATATATCATCAATATAAACTTTTATTGATTTTTCTATTTGTTCTTCGAACATCCAATTTACTAGGCGTTGGTAGGTGGCACCGGCGTTCTTTGATCCAAACGGCATTATGTTATAACAATAGGTGACGAATTTCGTAATGAAAGAAGTCTTTTCTTGATCGTCCATGTCCATTCAAATTTGGTTGTACCAGGAGTAGACGTCGAGTATGCTGAGTATCTCGTGCCCGGCCATCGCTTCGATCATTCGATCGATGTTAGGCAAAGGGAAAGTATCCTTAGGGCATGATTTGCTTAGGTCTTTGTAATCTACACACATTCTTAGTTTATTCCCCTTTTTAGGCACTACTACTACTTTAGCTAACCAATTTGGGTATTTAACTTCCCGGATGGATCCTATTTTTAGAAGTTTGGATACCTCATCCTTGATGAACGTGTGTTTGATATCGGACTGTGGCCTCTTTTTCTGCTTAATCAGATGGAACTACGGTTCCAAACTCAGTTAGTGAGCGGTTACCTCCGGTGAGATCCCTGTCATATCAAGATGAGACGAAGCGAAACAATCGATGTTAGCTTTAAGAAAATCAATAAGTTTTTTCCTGAGCTCGGGAGTTAACCCCTTGCCCAGGTATACCTTTCGATCTGGTAGGTGCTCGATTAATATGATTTGCTCTAACTTTTCAACCGTCGATTTGGTGGCGTCGGTGTCATCAGGAGCTATGAAGGATATGGGGACGCTGTAATCGTCCTCCTCGCTTGCTACTTGTTCCTCCTGTTTTTCCGGTTCGGCCAAGGCCGGTATCTGTGATTGTTATTTAATCTCTTCTTTCCGGTCGGTTTCGCATTCCTTGATGTCGAAACCGCAGGCACCGAGACTACCTCGTCGACAACAAATATCTCCTTTACGACCGTCTGTGCTCCATAGACCGTCTTGAATCCCACCGGTGTGGAGAATTTCAATGCCTGGTGCAAGGTCGAGGGTAGCGCCCTCATATTTTGAACCCATGACCTTTTGAATAGAGCGTTATACCTCATGTCCCCCTCGATCACGTAGAACTTTATTTCTTGGATTGTCCCAGCGGTGTTTACTGGCAAGGTTATCTCCCCTTTAGTGGTCTCACGTGCCATGTTAAATCCATTTAACACCCGGACTATTGGACAATTTGGTCCTGTAAACCCCAATTGTTCCACGACCCTGGATCTGTTGATGTTAGCCGAGCTATCTCGATCAATTAACACACGTTTAACTCGAGGTTTTTGATAAGTACGGATATTACTAGTGCATCATTGTGAGGTTGTACGATGCCCTCAGCATCTTCGTCGTTGAACAAAAGGGCTCCCTCCGGGACATAATCCCAAGAGCGTCTCTCCCTTGTGATAGATACTTTAGTGCGCTTTATCATTGGTCCTTGGGGACATCGACTCCTCCTATGATCATGTTGATCACGTGCTGAGGCTCCTCTTGTTTGACCCATTTGTTGGCGTCCCTATTTCTAAAGTGATTTTTGGCTCGATCACTCAGGAATTCTCGGAGGTGCCCGTTGTTGAATAACTGTGCAACTTCTTCTCTTAACTATCGGCAATATTCGGTACTATGACCGTGAGTGCCATGATATTTTCACATCAAATTGGGATCTCTGGGGGTAGGATTAGACTGCAAAGGTCGGGGCCTTTTGGTCTCCTTAATGCATCCTATGGCTGACACGATGCTGGAAACGTCCATGTTAAAGTTGTATTATGACGATCTCAGTGCTTCTCTGCTCCCGAGCGGCCTATCAAACTCATTTTTGCTCATCAGGCCTTGGCCACTAGGCCCTCGATCACTTCTCTTCTCGTTCCTTGAGGGATGACGCTCGGATCTGTTTCCCCTATAGTCCGTGCTGTATGGTTGATATGATCTTGGACCGGTTTTGGTTCTTGATCAATGGCCCTCTTAGACCTATCATAGGCTCTAATAGGGTAAACAGATCCAGAAGGGGCCCCGAGTTGGTCGTCCTCGACCCTTATCTTTGACTGGTAATTGCTATGGACGTCAGTCCAAGTTACTGCCAGGTACTCCACCAAATTTTGTTTTAGCTGTTGAGAGGCCAAGGAACTTCGGGAGGTTGACCCCCCTGAGTGAACGTTTGAACAGCCCAATCATCTGCAACCAGAGGTAGGTCCATCTGTTCCATCTGGAACCTTGACACGAATTCCCAGAGCATATCGTTGTCCCTCAGTTTGACCTTGAAAAAGTCTGACTTTCTGATCTCGACCTTAATGACCCTGACATGGGCTTTCACGAAAGCATCTGCAAGCATAGCAAACAAATTAATGAAATTTGAGGGCAAGTTGTGATACCATATCATTGCTCCCTTGGACAAAATCTCCCCAAACGTTTTCAGTAATACCGACTCGATCTCATCATCTTCCAAATCATTCCCCTTGATTGCGCATGTGTAGGAGGTCACGTGCTCATTTGGATCAGTGGTCCCGTTATATTTGGGGATGTCGGGAATATGAAACCTCTTTGGGATCGACTTTGGTGTCGCGCTGAGGGGAAAGGCTTATGGATAAAAAATTTTGGAGTCCGGTCCTTTCAATATCGGGGGTGCCCTCGGGATCTGATCGACCCTGGAGTTGTATGTTTTCACATTCTTCTCATTAGCCTCAATCTTTTTTTCACCAGACTCTACTCGTTTTGTCAACTCTTCGAGCATCTTCATCACCTTGAGATTTATCCCGAGCTCGGCTTCACTCGATCTCTCAATAATTCGCTCATCTCTTCGAGTGCTTTCCGGGATCGTTTGGGCTTGACCCTGTTGGGGCGTGGCTTTGATTTTGCAGTTGCGCTATCGACGCCTGTTGAGCTTGCAACATTTCGAAGATTAACCATAGGCTTACCCCATCATCTTCGCCTTCGGGCGCTTCTCGAGCTGTTGGTCGGGGTCCCCCGTGAACACTGTTTTTGGGATCAGTTGGCAAATTGATATTGGTGGCCACCTGCGAGTTAGCATCGACCGGATCAGCAGCTGGGACACCGTTGGGATCGACAGGGGGCACCTCGTTGCTGGGCACCAAATTATTATTTTCGTCGTGATGACCAGATTCAGTATCAACGTTCAAGTGAGAAAATTGAGAGTGACATTTTTGGGCTGACCCGAAATTTAGACTTCAAAGAAACAGTGTAAACTAGGGGGTGTTATGGAGATTCGTATCAAACCACCACTATTATCCTTAGCTCCACGATGGGCGCCAAGCTGTTTACCCCTAAATTGGGTAACAATTGAATTTATACGCGGTTTAATTCAACACGAATGATTAAGAATATCAAACTAATGAGTTAGAAATGAAATAAACGTTCAAACCAGTTGTAATATTATGGCCAAGCTTGAATTTAGACTGACTAATGATGTCGTCCTCGGTTGGACCCTCAATTCAAGCCCATTCATGAATGAAGAACAGAACAAATGAGCAAAACTTTAACAATAGCTAAAAGACAGAAAATAAATTTGTATTGCCTTGATTCGCGTTTTACAATGCGTGATACAAAAGAAAAACTTCTCATTTATATAGTAGGAGAGTTTCAACCTTAGTATAAGTCTAATAAAGGTAAAAATCTTTCTTTCCCGGTAATTAATGATCCATAATCGACATCGAGCAAGATTTGCACCGTGATATCCAGTTGAGGGCGAGTATCGCGGCCCTCTATCCGTCATGCATAACCGTTCATCGGGTCTCCCGAGGTCTTAGAACTTATTTTTGGCCCGGGGTGCATTGCTTTATCGTACCCGATGATGGGCACATCGTTCACTCTTCCCGAATCTTGATAGGAAAGGTCTCGAACCTTGATTACAATCTCGTACATCCGTGCTCCCCTCATTTTCTCATCAGAAAATCGGGATAGACATTACCCCCGATTTTACTCCTATAGAATAATAATTTAATGTTTTAAATGAACATTAGAAATAGATCACATCAAATTTATTTTCTGAATTCGTGTATGAACAAAGCAAAGCAGCTGCGGAAAAGTTGGATCTTAATTTAAAGCGATGTGTGCGTGTGAAACCAAAGCATGGAATGAAAGTGGAAAAGAGGAAAACGAAATTGCACAAGAAAGTGACATTAGTGAAAGTGACAACTGGGCCAAGCTGCCAAACTGTGATTTGCAATTTCCCATTATAAGCGCATGGGACAGAGAAGAATGAAAGCTCGCCGATTTCAACCATGATTACGACCTTAGCTTTATTTATCATCCGAAAATGCTTACTTGCATCTGGTGAGGAAGCATGTAACTTAAACTCATCATGATTAGATAATAAAAATGTATATGCAATACTATGATTGAAGAGGACACACTTGACTATCCGCGGGCCGTTGATAGATACCAACATTTTAGAGGGATAGTCAAAATTTAAAGTGAGACTATAATTTTTTTAAATTGTTAGATTTTAAATTAATAATTTTTATATATTCAATAAATTATTAAAATAAATATATGACTTGAGTTTTGGCAAGGTATTTTGATTACTATATTATTTTATCAACAAAACTAACCGATGTTCAACGGTTTATCTCGATTATAAATTCACCTTGAAAATTTTATTCACCTCGAGAAACACAAAATGTTATTTTATTTATCATAGCACTTGATGTTTCGGACATCTAGCAACTTTAAGCTTTGTCTAATTTTTCATTTGAAATCCATATGGTATTAGTAGGTAATTGAAAATAGAATTCTTTGATTGATGAGTAATTCAAACTGAGATGTTATATTTAAATAGAACTATATATTTACTCGTGTGAAAGTACATGCGAATGGATAAAGTTAGTGTAGTTAAAGTACAAACGAGATCACCTCAAAGCCTAAACCTAATATCAAACCAATTATTTACGAAATAATCTTAAGGAAATACAACTAATATTATATGAACATATATTTTCGGTTTGATTTAGGGAAATTCTACCGCTTTAATATATGAGAATTTACAATTTTATCTAATTTGAAAATCTCTAGTTTGGTCATATTTTTTTGCCCATTGTCCGATGATTATCTAATAAAATTATATTTAAAATTGAATATAATCTTCAAAACATTTGCTAATTTGAAAATTATAATTTTTCCAACGTACAATAATTTTAAAGGAAATACTTTATCTTGTGAAGGGTATAAAAGTTGAATAATATTTTGACAAAATTTTTGTTGATCAACATTTCAATTTGAAGTTTGTTGTACTATGTATATATTTACTCAATTATACCATTTATTAGGTAATAAAAATGCAAACTAATATGAAATTCACTGATAATGCAAAGAAGAAACCATTATACTATCAATATATATGACTTAGAACATCAATTTATAATCTATTAATAATACTAAATAAGATGTGAAGTTCACTTATAATGAAAAAAAAACCTTTGCGCTACCACAAGATATGACTTAAATCCTATTCAAAACCCTATAAGTAAAGAAAGAATTTAATAAGTCCCATAATTTTGCCTTTATAGACCTTTTTTATTGCGATGTGTCTTTTCGTACTGACTGTACTTGTTGTAATTGGAGCCCGCTTGTGTTAAGAAAATTATGTTTTCTTAAACTACTTAGAACTAATAAGTTTTTAACTACTTACCGTATTTTTTAAATCTTTTGTAGTAGTACTTGATGTTAGCTTCAATTGAAAAAAAATACTCTTAAAACTAACAAATTAAAATCTTTTTTCCCGACAAATTAAAGTCACGTTCTTGGTTTTTTAATCCTCATGGGAGTCTATTTGAGTGGTTAAAAGATAGTAGTAAAAAAGTTTCCATTAATACAAATTTAATTGAATTTGAAGTTCAAAATATTTGGAAAGTTATAAATATGTCAATTTTATCCAACATGTTTTAAAAAATAGTTTAATAGTTTAAAGATATTTTGATCAATCAACATTATATTCGTGCTTTTATAATAGGGACATTTTTGTATATATACAAGATTTTTAACTTACTTACCCGGTTTTTTCTAAGTTTTCATATTTACAGGAAGTAACAAATGTTTTTTTTACAAAATATATACAAATCCGGTTAAAATCTACAATTTATATACAACTTAAATATATATTTTTGTACAGAATTCGGCCAAAAACTATAATTCACATACAATTTATATACAAGTTATATACAATTATGTAAGTTGTAGATATTTTGTATATCGTTTCTACACTCGACATATGAAATATATACAATTTTTTTAAGTCATCTTTTTCGAGCTTCAAATTGAAATTTCAATCAAAACCACCTCGAATCTTCCCCAAATAGTCTCAAAATTGAGATATAAACTCCAACGGATATTCCCAATCATTCGCAACAACATCCAATCCAAACAAAAAATAATTTCGTAAAATTTGGTTTTTGAATTCAAACTTCGAAGCTTTTTAATGGCTGTCAATAGAGTTTTTAATGAATTAACATAGTTTCAAATTCAATCTAGTCGCTTTTAATTAATACTGTTTTGTTTATTGATTTAAAAAAGCCAAAAGAATGATAACTAAAATGATTCTTCTCATCAGAGTTAATTTCTTTCTTATTTACTTCCTCGTTTTCATAGGATCTGAAGCAAGAACTTTGCTAGGTACTAATCTTCTCTCTTTTTCACTTAACATTAGTATCATTTCTTCAATTAATTCACATGAAGATGTTAATATAAGAATACTGATAGAGAATGAGAGAGAGAGAGAGAGAGAGAGAGAGAGAGAGAGAGAGAGAGAGAGAGAGAGAGAGAGAGAGAGAGAGAGAGAGAGAGAGAGAAGAGGGAATTCCCTACTCAATTTTTAATATAAAGGGATACTCATTAATACTAATTTGTATATAATTGGTAAATTATATATCAACTTGTAATTAGGTTAAAACCTAAGCAGCAAGAGTAAACAAGTTTCTAATGTAGTACATATAAGTAAAAATTCCTTTATAATAATGTAGATAGATAAATGTCAACAATTAATATTATACCAATTTTAAAAAATATAAACATAAAATATTTAATTTACAGAGATCACGCGTTTACATTCCCCACAATTACCCCTATAAATCCACCCTCGAGCTGTTGTATGCATCTGGTACTACATCTTTACACTTTTAAATATAGGAGTTAAAGGGCGTCACCCCTAACATGATTATAGTAATCTCTTAGTAACAATTGAAAACTTGTATATTTACACCGCATTGCTACTCTCTCATCTCAATTTGAAATCTTACTTCGTAATATTACGGATGTTCCTAAATAAGTTATAATTTTCTTGGCAAGAAAGTCTTTTAATTACTAGACTTGCTGACTCGAGACTCGCTTTTTTTTTTTTTTTAAATCTTAAAAAGATTTAAAAGTTTTCAATATATGAATTTACCGTCTCTTTTGAAAATTTTCTTCAATTTAAATATAATAAAGTGTCAATTCTTAAGTTAGTCATAATCATGCTCAAAGAAAAATGAGCATCAAAATTTGCCATGGCGCATTACTTTGGAATGAAATTGTTGCATGCAATCAAGCGCAGCGATCCAGCCCAACGTTTATATTTGCTCAGCAGATAAAGCCCAGCCCCAACAGAAGTAAACGAGAGTCCAGGCCCAACAATGCCATCTCTAGACGGGTGATTGACAGGAATGGTGGTGGTCTTTAAATATTGTCTCCGTTTTTCGAGTGTCTTTAAAAAATGGCCCCAGGCTCCACACACACTATTATTTGTAAGGGATTTTCTATCGGATTGATAGTTTTTATACTGTATTTATTATACCTATATTGTTAATTGTTCACGAAGTCTACTTCGCTGACATAATTCTGTGATTATTCACCAAACTCTATTGTTTGATCGTTCACAAACTCTACTCAGTTGGCATCATTTTGTGTTTGTTCAATTGCCAAACTCTACCAAATTGGCATGAGTTTGTGTTTCTGCAATTGACGTATATGTTAAATAATTCATTAAAGTCTACCTGATTGGTATAATTTTCCTGTGTTGTTCAACAAAGTATTCTTCGAAATTGCAATTTCAATTTCAATTAAATCATCCCAAATTTACTCCTAATGATCTCAAATTTGAAATAAACCTCCAAATACCAACACAATCGATTCCTAATTACTAATTTAGTCAACAAATATCAAATCAAGAAGATCCACGTATCCTCTTCAACATTTTCTAAAGACCACAAGTAGAATCTTGAGAATTTTAAAGTAAATCACTAAATAAATGTATGAACTAAAAATTTAAGCATAAATTATTAATATTCAAATGATTTTTGCAATAATTGATCATAAACTTCTAATTTTCATCCCTAACAAGAATTTTAAGATTCAATATTAAAACAACTATGGTGTTCTTGACGAAGAAGAACCTTATTTTTACAACAAAGTAAAAAATAAGGATAATATATAAAGATAGAACAAAATGTAATTTTTTGTCTCTAGACGCTAGACTGAAGTTACATTACCCAATTGCTCTTTGTCATCTATCAACACACACATAAAAAAAAAGAGAGATTTGCACAAAAGTACAGTCCAACACACTATATTGCACTTACGTTGTCATGTTTTTAAATTTACAACCGCATAGTCCGTTATTTTCTTACAACAATGTTTTCGCACATTATACGTTACTCGGACATCTTTTTCCTTGGCCATGAACCTCCTTTGGATTTTTAATTTACTCAACTCTTCTATTTTCGATTCAAAACGAAGAAAGGATAAAATAGAAGTTACTAACTTGAAATCCAATTCTAAAACTAAAAAATTAAAATCAAGAAAATAAAGTAATAGTAAAGCAAAGTCATAGTAAAGTACAATAATTTTTCTAAAGTATATTTTAAATTGAAGTAATCATTTAAGTATCTTGTATGATACACTTATTATAATATCGTATAAAGTTTGTATAATATTGTGTTACATCTCACACTTTCTCCTCTCACATGAAGTTAGAAATTGATAAGACCTTTAAGCGCAACAAATCTACCGGCGACACATTATAAGAATAAGGGCGTGATTGTACTTCGCGATTTGCGCTAGTTGTCCCACCGGACGTGGTGGTCGGGGCGGGGTGTTACACCCCACACATAAAATAAAGCTTGGTAGGTTTGGTTTCTGGCATGGCTAATCAGTCGGCGACACGTGTTTAGGATAGAAGGTGGCTACACGTTCCATTTGACTTGCGCTAGCTGTCCATCGAGTGTAGTGATCTCGGGGCGACCCATTTTGCATGTGGAGCGACAAAATTTTCTATGCTTGATGTAGACAAAAGGCAGTTGGGCTCTTTCTCTTTCATTTTAGGAAGTATCACCCGCTATAACTCGCGTAAAAACACTCTCAAAACTCCTTTGAAAGTTTCTAAGCAAACTAAACTAAATCAGAGGCAATTCGAGTAGGACTCAACATGAAGAAGCTTTGGATCTTCACTGTAATACGTGTGGAGGCTAAGTTAATCACCACAAAGGCGTAGGAACTCAAGGAAATGTAACTAGTTTTTCAACAAGGTATGTAAGGCAACTTTCTTTCTTGGCATGATTTAGTGTAAATCTCTCTCTTTTGTTCCAAAGGATTCCTGTAGTGTAAGGATTTGGTTGTTCTGAGTCCTTTCCGATGAATTTATCCCTGTACGTTTACATTCTTGTCGATAGCATTACTTTCAAAGTCTAAAGTGTTTCCAGTTGGTATCCTGAGATCAGAATGTATGACGCTCTCTAAGTCTAAACTTAGTATCTCTTGAAATTGACTTTGCATTGCACTTATACGTATATGTATCTATTTTACTCTATCGAGCCGCACTATAGACGGACGGGTACGACACCTATGGTGCAACCACTGATCAGTTAGGTAGGTATTAAGAGATATAATGTGAAACACTATTGAGCCCTTGTGTGGCCAGTACGACCGAGCTCTCTATGATGCCGAGTATGAAATGATGGGATATAAGACCTTACCGAGACCTCATGTGGCCGGGTACGACCTAGACCTCCTGAGGCTGGGTAGGGTGATGAAAGGAATAAACTTTACCGATCCCTCTACGAGGCCAGGTACGATATGAAGTAATATGCCCCATAGAAGGGCTAAAATACTATTATACTATATTTAATGCATAGTTACCATGAGTGGCTTAACGAAGTTTGCATCTTTATAAGTTTATGGCTTCTACAATTTATGCCCCCGGTGGCTTGTCTTCGGTATTCAAGTTGAAAGCAAGTACTCATATCTCCTAAGTTATGCCACTGCTTTTACATGCTTTATTAGTCTTACATACTAAGTACATTTTCGTACTAACGCCTTTCTTTTTTGGATGCTGTGTTCATGCCCACATATACAAATAGACCTGGTGACGCCCCTCCCCAGTAGGTGCACGTTTCAACTATTAGTTATCGCTCTCCACTTTTCCGAAGTAGATGTTTAAAAGTCCATAGGTATTGAAGCATTTATTCTAATCATTTTGGGTATGGTGGGGCTCTGCCCCGGGCTCTGCCCCGATCAAGTTATGTGTATGTATGTCTCCTTTTAGTACTCTTAGAAGCTTGCAGAGTTTAGATGTATGTAACAGTGGGTTATAACTTTGTTGGGTACAATTATGAATATCTATAAAATGTCAATGTTTCTTTTGCAAATCAGTTGTACACATTTTAGATTTCTAGTATAGCTACCCGGAGGCCTCGTTGGCCCAGATTTTATGACTAAGAAAAGATAAGAATAGACATCAGTTTGTATGGGCCTTCGGGCATCACGTGCCATTCGCACCTCCCTAGGTTGGGGTGTGACACGGGGTGACCCATTTGACATTTGAGGCGGTGGAGTTTCTAGCTCTAATATAAAAAATAGTATAACTTTCCTCTTTTTCATTTTACACACTGTTATCAGCTCTATCCCAAGCTTTCTTGAATAATTTTCTAAATAATTTAGGGCTAGAATCAAAAGCGAACTTGGTGAAAATTAAAGTAAAGAATTTCGTGATCATCACCGAGTCATTTGCCTTCATGTTATACTGGTTTTGGAGATTTCTTGAAAGTGAAGACAGTCACCAAAAAAGTGTAAGAACCCAGAAAATGTAGTTAATTCTTCAAAAAAAAAAAAGGTGTAAGCGCTTCTTCTGAATAATCCAAATATGGTAAGATTGAATTGTTCTAAGCCTCTCTTGATAATGATGTTCATGTTCTTGTTCATTCTTCACCGGTGGCATTTTCCTTCAAGTTTGAAATGTCCTCGGATGGTATCCTGAGGTTCTGAAATATAATCCGCTCGAGTCTAACTATGAAATCTCTTGTAATTTACCTTGCATTGCACTTATATCTATATGAATCTATTTTATTTAACCGCACGAAATGATATGTTTGGTGATATAATTGAGTCCCCTATGAGTTCTGGAACAAAATGATAAGTTACGCGCCATTATCGAGTCCTCTTCAGGCCGGGCACAACCGAGACCTCCTGAGGCCGGATATATATGTGATGAAGGCATAAGATCTTACCGAGCCCTCGTCGAGACCGGGTACGATACGAGGTGATATGTCCCAAAGAGTGGCCGAATGATATTGTGTTATATTAAATATTTAATGCATAGCCCTAATGAGTGGCTTGATTTTTACAAAACTTGCATACATTCATGATTCATGATTACTCCAGTCCACGCCCTCGGTGGCTTTTCTTTAGCGCTCTAGGTTGAAGTTGTGTATTCATGTCTCTTATGATATGCCTTTGGTTTACATACATTATCAGCTTTATTTACTCAGTACATCTTTTGAACTGACGCCTCTTTCTTTTGGGCGATGTATCCATGCCCACAGGTACAGATTGACCCGGTGACATCCCTCCCCAGTAGGGTGCATGTTTCAGTGGTTGGTTGTCGCTCTCCACTACTCCAGAGTAGCTGTACAGAAGTCGATAGGTACTGAATCATATGTTTCCTTTTGTTTTGGGTATGGCGGGACCCTGTCCCGCCCAAGTTGTATATTATGGTTCTTTTAGAGGCTTGCAGACTAGTGTCCGGTATATTTGTAAATATTGGTTATGACCTTATTAGTAACAATTATGTAAATATATAAAAATGTTGAAAGTTTCTTCCATAATCAGTTATGAGAATTTTTTATTCTTGGTATTATACTGGGAGGCCTTGATGGCCCTGATTTCATGTTGAAAGATCTACGTATAGACGTTGGTTCGCACGGGTCTTAGGACGTCTTGTGCCGGTCACACCACCCGAGGTTGGGGTGTGACATATTGTACATAAAAACTTATTTAAAATTGGGTGTCGTCTCCTACAAACTTCAACTCACAAAAGATATTATGAATAGTTAGCTCAAATCTTCATCGAATAGCTTCAATTTTTCACCACAACTCCCAAAATGACGTCCCCAACGAACCCTAATCATCGATTTGCTAAAACTTTAAACAAATCAAAAAATCTTTTTATGAGTTTTCAAGATTTTCAAAATCCTGACAATAGAATTTTTTATTTTTTTTATTTTAATTCACATAGTAATGTTTAAATCTGTGATGATAAACATGAAAATCACACTCAAATCGATTTTGTACCACAGATCTTTTTAATACCATGTTAATAGGTTAAAAGAAGTTTCAAATTATATACGGAATTGGCTAAATTACGTAAGAAAAAAGTATATATGCTAAAATTGATTGGGTTCCCCGTAATTGTTTCTAAACAAAATGTCCTGTTTGTTCTAAATTAAAATTTTGATTCAGTTTTTGAAAGTAACAATTATTATTCTTTAAAGAGAGAGTAAAACACAAAGAGAAACTATCTTTAAATTTTTAAATGGAGAGCGTAATTGTGATGGTTGCCGATTGTTTAGATTAAGTCGCCTACTACTTTCCTGAAGAGGGACTAACCACGGCAATTTGTTTCTTCCTAGATGCAATGACACACTAGCATTAGTTTAGTATGAAGTATCTCTGCATGTGTTGCTCCACTATTTACAATCTGCTGCATATAGGAAACAAATAATTTTTAGATTAAAAAAAGAAACAAATTATTTTTCTTCCCGGATTCCCTCTTGGATAGAAAATAAATGGACGAGCAATTTGAAAATTTTAATGCATGACAAAGGAAAGACAAAAGAATAATGGATACCTAGTCTCAAGAAGGTTAATCATTAAAGTCTACAAGATTCGTTGTACTGTAATGTGTTAGCAAGATAACTAGGAGTGTCAAATAGGCGGGTTGGGCCTATTTTGGGCAGGTTAAAATGGGTTGAATCAATAAATGGGTGGGACATGGCTCACCTAAAAGTTATTTAGGTTGAGATGGATTGGGTCAAGATGGGCTAAAATTCGTATCATAGCCTAACCCGCCCAATTCTTATCAAACTTTAATTAATATATGTTATTTTCTTATGAATTATATAATTACTAAATAAGACTTTTTTTCTTTTGTTATGGTCATATATAACATATCCATAAAAAAAAAATTATTTCTATGATGGCAAAGTTACTCATGGATCCATTTGGGCTAATAATCAGGCCAACTTCAAATGAGTTGAGATGGATTGGGTAAAGATGTACTGAGTTCAATAAATGGGCAGGTCAATAACCAGCCAAACCTTGGGCGGGTTGAGGAGGCTATTTGGGCTTGGGTAAAATCTGACAACCCTAAAGATAACTACTCGTTTTAAAGAAGAAAGAGTGTTTGTTCCCCAAGAATACGTGACCATCAAATAATAAAGTAACTCGCAAATGGGATATCGAACCCACTGAGACTTAGAATAAATGTTAACTAAGCTAACTAAAATCAATTAATTGTCCAAGGTATTCAAGAATGATATTTTTACTATTAAAACTACTATTATAAAAATTTAACAAGTAAATTGTTAAACTGACAAATCTGCAAGAATTTATGGTTGGATTTTAATTGGAGGAGATGAAGATTCTAGGATTGTAATCGGTTTATTACTCCTATTGAGTTTGTAACTATACATTTTAATCTAAATTATCTATAGTTGCTCGTTGACTGAATCGTTTATAATAGCATGTTTTCAGAATATTATTCGTCTATTCACAATATATCAATCTTAAATTCTTATTGTATTGAATCTATCATGAACGAATATAATTCGACACTTAACTAAGCAAGACTGTTAGGTATATTCCTATCCTAACCACGAAATCTTTCCTCAAGGCACGGGTTCAGAAACAAGAACTCTCTAATTTTACTCTAATCTAAACACAGTTTTGCCAAGCATAGCATAGATAGTACGTAAAACTTACCTGCTGGCCAAACAATTAAGCAATTATGCACAGAATTGGAGAAACAACTAAAGATGATAACTCGAATAAACGGTGATGTAATTATAAAACTTCAATATTCATGACAACCACAACCCTAGAAAATAGAGTTCTTAGCCACTCATAATTGTAGTAATAATCATCCAAGTTTTTTGTACGAATAAATTATAAAGAAAAGATGAAGGTGTAACGACCCGATCGGTCAATTCAAGCATTTATGTTCCTTTCAACTATTTGAAGTCTTGAATAACTTCATATGATGTATTATGACGTGTGTGAGTCGTCGGTTTTGGTATTCAGGTATTTCAGAATTAGTTCGGAAGAATGAATCTCATGTTTGAAGCTTTAAGTTGGAAGAATAAACCAAGTTTGACTTTTCAGTATTCGACCTCGGATCGGAGTTTTGATGATTCTGTTAGGTCCGGATGGTGATTTTGGACTTGGGCGTATGCCAGAAATTTTATTTGGATATTTCTAGAAGGTTTCAACACCAATTGGCGAATGCTGGAAATTGAAGGTTTGAAATATTCATAAGTTTGACCGGGAGTACTTTGATGATATCGGTTTCGGATCGTGGTTCTGAAATTTCAGTAGCTTTGTTATGTCATCTATGACTTGTGTGAAAAATTTGAAGTCATTCCGGATTGATTTGATACGTTTAGGCATGAGTTTTGAAAGTTGAAAGATTCAAAGTTCATTAAGTACGATTTGAGGTGCGATTCGTGATTTTGATGTTGTTAGGTGCGATTTGAGGCCTCGAGTAGGTTTGTGTTATGTTACTGGACTTGTTGGTATATTTGGAGGAGGTCCCAAGCGGTTCAAGTGTGTTTCGGGGTGAGTTTTGAACAAGTTTGGGCATTTAAGCACTTTGATGATATCCTGGAATAGTTGAAGTGCGGAAGGCACATTTTTGGAGTGCGGATGTGTGACGCAAACCCCCAAATTGCGGAGGTAGTGGAAAATATGCAGACCGCAGTTGAAAATATGCGGACCCCAGAAATCCTCCTGCTGCCGCAAAAAGGGGAATCTGCAGGTGTGATGGTCTGACTTCGGAAGCTTATATCTTTTAATCTATAAGGAATTTGGAGCTGCTCCAAAAATAAAAGTTGTAGCTCTTTAAATCTAGTTTCCAGAAAGATAAATCATTCATCATTTGGACATTTGTACCAAAAGTGATGGTCAATTTACTGAAACCTAGTAGTGCAGTAGCTGCTGAAGTGCGGCCGCAATTTGGATCGCGGTCGCAGAACTTGAAATGTGCGGATCGCACAAAAAAAATGTGCGGTCAGCATAATGGGAGATCATATTGTTGTACATTATAAACGAGGGTTAAAATATTATTTTTTATTTGGGGACCACGTAGAAACCCCACGAAACTCACAAAATCCGATAACCATTCAATTGCGAGTCTAACCATACTAATTTCATTCAAATCCGACTTCGAATCGAAATTCAAATCTCAAAAATTCGTTTTATAAAATTTCTACAAATTTCCACAAATTTCCATCTCAAAATACTAATTAAATGATGAACAATAATGATATATTCATGTATATTAACCAAATCCGAGTTAGAATCACTTACCCCGATGAATTTCTTGAAAATCCCACAAAAATGCGTCACAAACCGAGCTCCCAAAGTCCAAATATGAAATAATACTCTAACCGTCGTTTATAAAGTACAATAATCTGATCTCCTATTGTGCTGACTGCACATTTTTTTATACGGTCCGCACATTCCAAGTTTCGGGCCCGCAATCCAAATTGTGCGGCTGCACTTCAGCAGTCACTGCACTGGTAAGATTTAATAAATTGACCATAACTTTTGGTACAAATGTCCAAATGATGAATGGTTTATTTTTCTGAAAACTAGATTCAAAGGAATACAACTTTCATGTTTGGATTATCTCTAAATTCCTTGTAGATTAAATGATATAAGCTTCCGAAGTCAGACCATTAAACCTGCAGATTCCCCTTTCTGCAGCCGCAGGAGGATTTCTGCGGTCCGCCGCACATTTTCCACTACCTCCGCACTTTGGGGGTTTGTGATCGCACATCCGCACTCCAAAAATGTGCCCTCCGCACTTCATCTTCTCCAGGACATCATCAAAGTGCCGAAATATCCAAACTTGTTCAAAACTCACCCCGAAACACACCCAAGCGGCTCGAGACCCGTCCAAATATACCAACAAGTCCTGAAACATAACACGGACCTAATCGAGGCCTCAAATCATATCTCACAACATCAAAATCACGAATCGCACCTCAAATCGAACTTAATGAACTTTGAATCTTCCAACTTTCAAAACTCGTGCCAAAACGTATCAAATCAATCCGGAATGACTTTAAATTTTTCACACAAGTCATAAATGACATAACAAAGCTACTGAAATTTTCGGAACCACAATCTCAACCCGATATCATCAAAGTCAACTCCCGGTCCAACTTATGAACATTCCAAACCTTCAATTTCCAACTTTTGCCAATTGGTGTTGAAACCTTCTAGAAATATCCAAATGAAATTCCGAGCATACACCCAAGTCAAAAATCACAATCCAGACCTAACGGAATCATCAAAACTCTGATTCGAGGTTGAATACTAAAAAGTCAAACTTGGTCAACTCTTCTAACTTAAAGCTTCAAACATGAGATTCATTCTTCCAAACTAATTCTGAAATACTTGAAAACCAAAATCGATGACTCGTATACGTCATAATACATCATATGAAGTTATTCAAGACTTCAAATAGTTGAAAGGAACGTAAATGCTCGAAATGACGGGTCGGGTCGTTACATTCTCCCCTACTTAAATATATGTTCGTCCTCGAACGTGCCAAGAGTTCTTCCTAAGCCTTCAAATCACTGTTCCACCTTACCATGCATATATCCGGGGGTGATACCACGTCATCTTATTTCATTAGGCCTTACAACACAACATAACTGAGGATCATTAATTCAACCTTAGCTCATAAACCTTTGAATTCAATTTCCAACATTCAGAATTTCTTTTCAAGACTCGAATCTCACATATACACACTGTATAAGTCTGAACAAACTGTATCAAGCCATAACCATAACCCCAGATATAATCGCATAACATACTACACAACTCGCATACTCGTAGCACCATTCTCGATCACAATAACTACTTAAAACCAACCCAATACTAGTATTAAACCCCCTATCAAATAAAACCTCATTCCAAAACCTCTGTGCACTGTCGATGATGAAAGAAACACTCAAAAACCCATAACCACTCATCAGATAAACTAGTCATAGAGCTCCCTCGCCTCAACCAGATCCATAATAACTTTCTAAGCCGACTTTCGATATTATCCTCCCAAATATACTATAATCAAACCTGATAGTACCCATTCTAGGTCCAATGAACTTATCTCATCAAACACAACCACTTTATTGACATGCAACCCCAACACAACCTCACATTTACAACTAATTCCTCAAATTTTGTGAAGAGAATAACCGTAGGTGCATGAGCACAATTCCTAAAATACCCTGCTCAAATAATATCATAACGCGTAAAGAAAGGAAAAAAAATGAGATCGGATAAATTATGAAAGAAATGTAATTCCCACAAACTGCATAGAAAACTCACGTGATGCATGGACAACTCACGTGCCAATAATATAAATTGCCCGGCATGGTCACAGGCCTCTAGTGCAAGCATATTATACAGGAGAAATTAAACAAGTACACATGTATATGATAATGAAATAAGATTCTCATTCTCCTGACTGGTATAAATAACACGCCATAGTGTACGCATGTGCAAAGTGTGCTATCACAGCTCAAATTGGCAAGTTATCGCATAAATAGTAACTACCAAGTTTATTCAGGGAATTAGCCTCTTTGTAACCTCAAGTATAGCCCAGGTAGTTCTCAACAAATGTACGAATATGAGAAACGATATAACATTACGCTTAACAGTCAACTCTAGGCATATCATAGCCTAAGCATTCTTCCGAGTATGAATATTTGTCCCAATGCCCGCACATGGGCTCAAACCTCACATATATACGCACTCCTAGCGTGTAGCTATCTCAAATAATTAATGCAACTAGTGCATCCATTGAGTTTAAATAAAATACTCACCTCAAACAGGCCGCAACCCTGAAACAATATGCTTCTGAGAACTCCCAATCTCCAAATTCATAGAACATATGAGTCACCATAACTGGTCCCAACTCCAGCACTCGAATGACTAACGCACCTTTCATGCAAGATCATTCCACGAGGAATGCTTCTATAATCCCGTGCCACCTAGCAAAAATTTGAATATCAGCAATCGATCAACCAGGTGAGTACCGCAATACCGATGAACATCCGTAAGTCAAAACACAATGCGCCTTCTGAAATGCGCACCCTTCTCAGGGATTATCGAGCAGTTATAACATTCATCTAAACATCTAAAACTGGCCATTCTGTCCAAAATTCATGACCTTCCCTTCAAGACCGAACTGCCACCTTGTACATGAATCTAATCCCACATAACACACCGCATCTTTCATGTCATCATGTGACAAGAAAAAGAATCACCAGCAAATTACATACCCGGTCAGTTAGAAACCTTCCTCTTGCTTCCTCTCAGGATGAAATCACAATGCACAACACGTTTCCCACACCGGTAGAAAATATCCGGTTCAAACCATGGTAGAAACCATCAAGAACACTTGTAATCCATTTGCACATAACCAAGCTATCAGAACCGAATTCCTCTAACTCGGTCAAGCCATGTAGGTCACCAAACCCAAGAATATTGCCACCAAAACATCTATAGAGCCTCACCACATCATAATTACCCCCATAAATACTGCAACCGAAACACCCACTCTGAAAATACCTTATGTGAATTTAAAATTATTCTTTTACCTTTCTTATACTGGAAAATAGAACCCATAGTCATACAAAATTACCGCAAGTCCCGGCACCATCAAATGCAACTTTCAGATTCTATCCATGCACAAGTCCGAAAAAATTCTCAATTGCTATATATAATATCAAACCCATTAGAACCTTCTCAAGAGTCATCCACTCTGCTCAATGCTAAATTGCTTCACCCAAACGGGCCGAAAGACACGTGCCCCATTAGCATAACAACACTCAAAGAAGTAAGCATGCTTTAACACCATCGATTAAGTTCATACTCCGTGCGCACTATATACTTCGCAAATAACAACTCACTCATCCAATGATTTCTATATACTAATAAAGTGTCATATAACCAGTATCCAGAAATTTCTCTACTCGAGTCATCCTCGATCTCAACCTCTGCAAGTCATATCTGATTCACAAGTATGCCTCAAACCGAAATCAGTGCAACACATAACCATGCAATCAAATCGTCGATAGAAGATTCCCCCACTTGACTCAAAGAAATAGAACAAAACACTCACAATACCCATACTGTATTACTGCTTTGATACTGCAGTGAGATTTAACTAAATTTTTCACAAGCTCATGCAACGCAACCCGTATAGTACCTCAATTCATCTGCTAAGCTTGCCTTCATTCTCGTGACGGTCAGGTCGACTTCCTTGACCATTTCAAATTCAAATCTTAACACATAGAACTTGCTAATAGAAAAGAAATTCTCCACACAACATTGTAAGGATCACACATCCGTAAATTACCCTGTAGGTGATAATCTACCTGCTTAGCCTCAAACTGACATCTCTCTATACCCTTTTGCATCCATAATTACTACGTAATCGCTTAATCTTTCTGAGTCTGAACTTACAACAAGACATGAAAATCTACTTCGTTCCCCAATTAATCCACATGAAAAATCTTTCAACACACTCATAACTCGAGACTATACGTCACATCAAGACAACAATCTAGTTACCGATAATCCTTTATAAATCTCAAGCAAACTATTCCTGTCACAATCAAACCATTTGAACATATTTTGCAGTCACATCATGCTCATTATATAGCCATCCAGTCACTCATCGAGTCACAAATTCCATTCGTAGAGACGCTACCGAACATATAAGTCAAAAAGCACATGCTCACACAACCGAATTCCCCGTGCTCAAGCTACAGTCATAACCCAACCTTAATTCCTCCAGACCGGCCCATCACCAAAACACAGAATACACATCTCGAACCTCATTCAAGGAATCACAAGACGGCGATGCACAACTGATACCGAGTGCTCACATGCGCATACGAATGCGTGGAAGGAATTCAAAGAGTTATGCTTCAAGCTGAATCAATTCCGCACGATAAGGAAAAAAGATGACAAATTATCCTAAATTCCATGTAGCCTCTCGAATATAAGTATGGACATCATCATATCGATCCGCAAGACTCTATTAGACACTTGCTCATGACTTGTAGAACCTATGAACCTAGAGCTCTGATACCAACTTGTCACGATCCAAAATCCAACTAGCTGTGATGGCACCTAACCTCACGCGCTAGGTAAGCCAAATAACAACAATCCAATTTAATTAATATTTAACTGACTCTAATACACTCCCCAAGGACTGGTAATACAAATTATGAGCTTCGAAGATTAGAATTTACAAAACTGGTGTGAAATAGAAATACGTCATCTATCTGAAATATACATGAACAGATTAAAAATTGTAAAGCTACCATGAACAAGATGTAGCAATGACTGAAATGCAGGTACATCTTCAAATCCAGCTCTCGCCGTACGCAGCAACATCAACATCAGAAATCTGCATGCAAGGTGCAGAATTGTAGTATGAGTACAACCGACCCCATGTACTCAATAAGTAACAAACCTAACCTTAGGTTGAAAGTAGTGATAAGTTGGGACAAGGGTCAGAGTCCAACTCCAATAACTAATAACATCTCATAACAATACGATTTAAAGCAGCACAACTTCATACTCAGTCATCTTCATTCATTTCATCATCTCTCAGTCTCTGTCACTATTTATTGATTTATCATATCATCATTTTGGACTGCTTTCATAACATTATGAGCCCGAGAGACTGGAGAGATTGGTGATTGAGTGAGGCCGATGGGATCTGGCTGCATGCCGCAGTGTGCCATATTGGCTTTATATATGTTATTATATATAGATCAGGGCTACACACCATAGCAGGCTTTATAGGCTTTATTATTATGGTATCGGGTTGCACGCCGCAATAGGCCAGATTGGCTTATTATAATGCTTGGGATGAAGGAGTCCCTCTGGAGTCTGCACCCCCCCACAGTGAGCGCAGTTAATTTTTTATTGAGGGATAGATCTTCCCTGGGCATGGATCTTACCCGAATCATTTATTATATTTGGGATGGAGTTTCCTGGGCTGGATTGACCATGTACCGTACTGAGTGACTGAATGTCAGTTATTATGTATATATATATGAGGGATCTTCCCTGGGCTGGATTAATATATACAATACTGTGAGATTGAGTACTCTGAGAGTGTGACTACATGAGTACATCACTATGCTGCATTGTATTAGACATGCATACTTGATAAGTAGGCATAGAGAAGTATTTTTCTCATGCCATCTGATAATGAAATTTCTTATCTGTCGTTAAAGTTTTTGAGAAAAATCACAGATTTCAGACTTACTCATATTTTCGGTGACTTTCGGCAAAAGATTTGAGTTTTACTGTTATATTGAAAAGAAAATATTTATTTTTTCAAAATTTTATGCGAGCTGAGCATTTTACTATTGAGTTATTACTTGTGTTGCTTTAAATTGTATTGTTATGAGATGTTATTAGTTATTGGAGTTGGACTCTGACCCTTGTCCCAACTCATCACTACTTTCAACCTACGGTTAGGTTTGTTACTTATGAGTACATGGGGTCGGTTGTACTCATACTACACTTCTGCACCTTGCGTGCAGATTTCTGATGCTAATGTTGCTACGAACGGTGGAAACCGGATATGGAGATGTACCTGTGTTCCAGTCATTGCTGCCTCTTGTTCATGGTAGCTTTAGAATTTTTAATCTGTTCATGTATATTTCAGACAGATGACGTATTTTTATTTCACACCAGTTTTTAGAATTCTAATCTTAGAAGCTCATGATTTGTACTACCAGTTCTTGGGGAGTGTATTAGAGTCAGTTAAATATTAATTGAATCGGATTATTATTTGGCTTACCTAGCGAGTGAAGTTAGGTGCTATCATGGCTAGTTGAATTTTGGGTCGTGACAGAAGGAAGGAAGAACTCTATAGTTTTTGCCTCCACAAGTTGATCTTGCCTCTAAATAATTTTCAATATCTCAAAAATATGTTTAGAAACCCTTTTATATTTGTTAGGAATATGTAGGACCGAAATAACCTTCTTCAAGTCGAAATAGGAGATTTTCGTGGTTGGGCACCACAAGTGGCACGAGGTGCCAAGCTGGACAGTGAAGGAATTTGTCCCGCTGCCTTTGCCATTTTTAGGGGCACCAAGCGCCTACCTAGAGCCCACTTTTCTGCTCTTTTATACTCGGTTGCCTTCGACGTTTTAGTTGGTGCCTTGCGCCTTCTAGAAGCCAAACTCATTATTCCTCAAAATTCTTCGATTTTGGGTTCAAATCGCATGCATTCTTTCTAAATCACTTTTCATTTACCCCTACACATACAAGCACTATAATTAAGCTCGAGTCGTCCCATAACACGTTAGAATTAACAAGAATATGGCGAAAATGTAAGGCACTAGATATATAAAACTATAGACTTTTAGGCAAATATCACCACCTACAGTTAAGCTCTTGCTCGTCCTCGAGCAACCTAAAATCTTTCTAACTCACAAGCGAAATACAACACATCATAGACGGAGGAATATTTAGCAATTAAATCTACTACACCTATGCTCGTGGTTGATACCAATAATCAAGCCATTGCATACGCATTCATGCACTTTTGCAATTTCACATGCCCAATATATAAGTGAACAATTCAAAACACTCAAATGATTTGCCCATAACTACCAACCTCAAAGATCGACTCATCGCTAATAAGAATTCTCGACTTGCACACTCACCACAACAAGAGAAGTTTAATAGCGTCACATATCCGTCGACGGATCATGTGCCCTCACCAAGGAACCAGAGAGTATATAGTCCATACATTCTATATGAATTCGAATATAACTTACGGACATACCATTTATGAACAAAAAATCACTAACTCTCCCAAAAATAATTCGTGTGCATCCCGAGGTCGTACCATAGGCTTGCCCTTAGTGTATGTCTCTACTTATTTAAGCTCGCGGAATCTAGAATCAATTAGTTCTTTACTGGTGTTATATAGACTATGGGACGAGTAGAATATATTTTGATAGAATAACTAACCCTGTACACGCTCTCATGACCAACTCGAACAAAGTCCAAAACCATTCACAATTTGACCCTTTTTTCTTTCAGCAAATCTATACACTCACTAGTCCCGATTAAGAATAATAAGAGGTGTATTTTATATTTCTTTCTTTTTGTATTTTTTTCCCTCTTCTTTCTTTGTTTTTTTCTTTACACTCTCCATAAGTTTGGTTTTGCCAATTAATGGTCTTTCAAAATATACATGTACCTTTTGTCCTTTATGTGATTTCACTCAAAAATTATCCTCGACTCTCATCTTACTCTTCTAGCGACTAAGTGCTTTCGGAGGTAAAGGTTCAAAAGTAACTAGTTAAGAACAAAATGAGATTCGGCTTGTAATGTGGGTGCCAAAATATTAATAGGTTAAAACTGGCTATCGAAGGATAATTTTATTTATGGTGGCATAATAGTTCAATGGACAATCAAATAAATGCCTATGTCTCTCCTAGACTAACAAGACTTAATTATTTCGCTTTGACTAACACATGAGGCAACTTCTAGACTAACGCAGGATAACACAGAATAAAATCTAGACCTCACATCACATAATGTACATAATCCATTCGGGACGGTTCCATTCCAACTCTCAAGTTAAAGCGAGTAACCACATGGTCAAGAAATTTAAGCAATAAAGCACTAAATAAACAAATGAGTCAAGAAACTGAGAGAAAGCATCACAAATAGGATATTCAATTTATCTAAAGTATCAAAAAAAAAATCTATCAACACATATCAGGAAGGTAATTTGCATGCTAAGGTCAAACTTATGCTAGCATCAAACAAGTCAAAAGGCACATACTCAAGTCTTCTTCCTTTTCATTCCTAAAATAAAAATATTCGATTCAAGATATTCCCTGGAAAAGAATCGATGCCCAAAGAAAAATCAAAGAAGATTATTATCTACCTAAGACTAACTAAAAGTAAAAAAAAAAATATATTAAATTTTGTTGTTAGACCTCAACCCCTCAAAAAAGCTATAGAAGAGATCCATCGTCGGAAAAAGTACACAATTTTTTTTTTGATGTTTTTGAATTTTTTATTTTTTTCTTTTTTTTCAATATTTCACTAACCACCACTACTACTATTACTGCTACCAGCAAAAGAGTGTAGATTATTATACAAACATTAGAAAAACATAAAGTATCTCACCCTACACATAAATGTTGCATATTCCTCGATGCACAACAAATAAAAAAAAAACATGTAAGGGTGGTTAAAGGAACTCCATGTAGGCCAAAGGCCAACGCATTAGCAGCTCACGGGTACTCAGACTTCTCCTAGGCATGGTCCTTTGTGCGGGCATCCCACACTTAGTTTCGGCCATCTAGATTATTTTTTCACACTTCCTATGACTTTACTTCACATTCTCATACTCCCACAACATAAAAAAAATGATACTATAAGAATAATACTATAAGAAAAGGCAGTATAATTAGGTTGTCTCCAAACAAGCGCCTAAGTTATTGTCACAGCACGACGTGAACCACTTGATCAAGTTGGAAATTTCACTTTCTTCTCCTCGAACTTATGAATTAAACCCCCAATGTGGCTTCAAGCTTTCAGCTATGCTCTAGTGGTTGGTGTACAAGTCTAATTGGTCCAATGTCGTATTTTGCACTTCTTGGTCTTCAACTGAGGCATGTAATTCTATCTCTTTGGCACATCAAATTTAAGAATATAAGCACTTTTTTCCTTCATCCGTTCACTTTTCCTAGGGCTCGAATATTTTCATGTCATCACACAAACACAATATGAAAAAAATATTTAGAGTGAGGCTCAATGCGCTCCAATTCTATAATTTCATTACTATTGACATCCTCACCTTCACCTGTACTAGAGTAATCAAGAATGATATCATCCATTTACCCACTTGATTTTAATATAATTTTCTCAACTTTGGCATACTATATGGTCGAATGGTTGGCCCTTAACTTTTATCTCTTTAATTTAACTGATAAGTTCTTTTTTAGTTTCACACAACTTGTTATTGATTTATTGGGCGTTAGACACATCAACGTTTGCACCCAAATTATCCTAGAGGTCATGAATAACACTATCAAATTGGTCATCTCTTGGTTGAGCTTAATTCTTCTTTCCATAAAATTTATCATCATATTTGGAAGTTCATCATATTGAGCCTCATATATTTCGAATTGTTGAGTTTGTTCCATTGGACAAGTTTGGCTTAAAATTTGTACTTCTTCATAATTTACCTCTTGCCGGGACTCATTCTCTTCTTTAATTTGAGGTTCTTCCTGCAGATCGACTAAGTTCGTAGCTTGTTGATCATCGAATATTTAACCAATTTTTCTACTTTGGCCTATATTCTCTTCATTGTTGTCTTGAGACTTTTCATGTCTTTTGGATATTCATCTCTTTGCTCCACTAATTGCCTCATATTTTAATTATATGAGCATCATGTTCCATGACCTTCTTATTGTTGCTCCTATCAAACTTATAAATGTTTTTAGAATCATCATAATAAGAGCTCATGGATAATAAAAAAAAAATTAGAATACCTATTCCAGTAGCCACCTTGACCACCATACATGTTACAGATATTCCAACCATAGGATTAAGATTAAGCGCACAACTCGTTCCTGAAAATATTTTGATAACTTTTTACCAATGGGGTGTGATGACCCGGCTGGTCGTTTCGAGTATTGTAGCCTTGTTCCCATATTTATTGCTTTTTTATGTTTATTTATGGCTATGTGACTTGCCGGAGTGGTTGGTTTGGTTCCGGAGATGTTTCAGAGTGAATTGGGACACTTATAGGCTGTTTGGCCAAGCTTCTTTTGAGGCAAAAGCCTTTTTTTTTTTGGTTAAAAGTGTTTTTTCCTAAAATTAAGGTGTTTGGCCAAGCTTTTGAAAGGAAAAAAGGTGTTTTTGAGGAGAAGCAGAAAAAAGTAGCTTCTCTCCAAAAGCACTTTTTTGAAAAGCACTTTGAGAAAAATACACTTAGAAGCAGTTTTTTAAAGCTTGGCCAAACACTAATTGCTGCTCAGAAGTGCTTATTAAATTAATTATCCAAACACAAACTGCTTCTCACCAAAAGTACTTTTGAGAAAAAATACTTCTCAAAATAAGTTGATTTTTGCAGCTTGGCCAAACGGGCTATTAGTCCCAAGGTTAGAAGTTTAAGTTGAAAGAACTGACCGTAGTTTGACTTTTATGTAGACGACTCCGGAATAGAGTTTTGATGGTTCCGATAACTTTGTATGGTGATTTTGAACTTAGGAGTATGTCCGGATATTGAATTGGAGGTCCGTAGGTCGTTTTGGCTTGAATTGGTGAAAAGTTAGAAAGCTGAAGGTTTGGAAGGTTGAGAAGTTTGACCAAGAGTTGACTTTCTTGATACTGGGCTTAGATTTTGGTTCTGGGAGTTGGAGTAGGTCTGCTGTGTCATTTATGACTTGTGTGCAAAATTTGAGGTCAATCGAAGTTTGTTTGGTATGATACGGTAGATTTAGAAATTGGAAGTTCATTTGTTCATTAGGCTTGAATTGGGGTGTGATTCGTAATTTTGATGTTGTATGATGTGATTTGAGGCTTCGACTAAATTTGTATCATATTTTAGGACCTGTTGGTATAATTTGGTTGAGGTTCCGAGGGCCTCAGATGAATCACAGATGGTTAACGGATCGAGAGTTGGACTTAAAGCATTGTTGACGATTTTTTGTTTCTGGTGTAATCACATTTGCGGTGGACTTGGCCGAAGATGCAGAGCTGCACGTGCGGCTGGAGGGTCGCAGGTGGGGAATAGGGCCTGCGTTAGGGTTTTTCGCAAGTGTGTATAGAGGTTCTGCTGAAGCGAAGTCACTTCTGCGATGGTTGTTCCGCAGAAGCGAATTTTGGACTTGAAGGGCAGGAACTGCAGATGCGGATAGCTTCCATAGGAGCGGACTCGCAAACGCGCGAGTTGGGCCGTAGAAGTAGGATTTTTGCCGTAGAAGCGGTAGGTCGAGATTTTAATTGCTTTAGAGGAAATGTGACTTTTTCTGCAAAAGCGGAACCGCATATGCGGTAGTTGAGCCCGTAGAAGCGAGATCACTGGGTAGGGTTTAAAAATCGAAAGGTTTAGTTGTTTTTCTCATTTTTAGGATTTTGAAGTTTGGACTGGGGTGATTTTTGGGGAGGTTTCCACCTAGATTGAAGAGGTAATTGACTTTTAATCACTTTTTTTCATGAATATTGAATACTCATTGATTATTACACCTAATTTTCATGAATCTAAAGAATTTGGGAATTTTTGGACTATGTTATTAGAGAGTGAAATTTGAGGATTTGAGGGGCGATTTATGGTTGGAATGGGATGATTTTGGTATGGTTGGACTCGTAATGGAATGAGTGTTCAGAATTTGTGAATTTTATCGGGTTCCGATGTGCTAGCCCGGGGTTGACTTTTTCACTTGAGTTAAAGATCTTAGCTTTATCTTTTGGAATGACTTCCTATAGTTTTTATTGATAGTATTACGTTATTTATGATAGATTCGAGCCTTCCAGAGGTTGCTAAGCGCGGGAAGGGCTTGTTAGCTGAGTGATTGGGTTTGCTTGAGGTAAGTATCTTATCTAAACTTGGTTGAGGCACTAGTTGCCTGAATTATTTGTGATTGTAGATATGTAATTTTTGACCCGCGCATCATAAGCACCTTTAATAATCATAGTACTTGTAAAATAATTATTTGAGCTTATTTTCATAGGAATTCACCTCTTTATTAAATTTAATTCTGTTTTAGGTACAAAATTTAAAATAATACCAAAAGTAATCCAAGCTTCTATATTATTAACCCAACCAAAAGGTCTCATATTTCCAGCTTTTGGTATGGCCTAATTTAATTTTGGGGTCCAATTTAAATACAAGCCCAAAGGAAACACAGCCCAACCCTCACCCCTCTAATTTGGCCCACCCGGATATATCCTAAGAACCTCTGACAGAGTATTGGTCCCCTACAGACACACGCAATAGACACACGCACTCTCCTCACCCCACTGATTTTCCATCATCACTGATATAACTAACTGATTTTTTTTTGGGG